>VZTO01027911.1:34724-82205 GCA_013400615.1 Syrrhaptes paradoxus | reverse complement strand
CTGATGCCACAAGAAGCGGCTCCTCGCAGGGCTCACCCCCCACCTCCACCAACATCGCTCCCTAGAACGGTACCAACAACCTAAACAGGAAAGTTCAGATTTCTTATAAGATATGGAAAAGAGCAGTTTGTGACTTCATGCATTTCCAAAAATCCCACAACAGGTTTCCTTGGTGGAGGTGACCTGGCCTCCATCGTGCTCCAGCTTTTCTTCTGCCACAATCCAACAGCTCCCAGTGCTCCGTCCCCACGGCAGTTTGGCACCGCAGAGATCTAACAGCTTTGCAGAAGAGCCACCACAGAGCAAACACCGTGAGGAGGTCACCCACGCTTGGCACAGCTTTAAGAGGTGTCAACAGTAGCTGGCCCCAAACCTTCATTTCTTTTGGGGCATTTGCTGCCCACCTTCCAGGAGCACCTCTCACAATCCCAGACAGCCTGGAGGATAAACCAGGTGATCAAAGAGGGGCAAAAGCTCATCGTCAGTGGTCTACAGCAACCAGACAGCATCCCTGAGTAGAGAAGATGGAATAAGAAAATCACAGAACGGTTTGGGTTGGAAAGGACCTTAAAGCCCATCCAGTTCCACCCCCTGCCATGGGCAGGGACACCTCCCACTAGCCCAGGTTGCCCAAAGCCTCATCCAGCCTGGCCTTGAACCCCTCCAGGGATGGGGCACCCACAGCTTCTCCGGGCAACCCGTGCGCCCACGTCCTTCTGCAACGCCACTTGCTTCAAGTTTACCGTGAGCATGCTATTCGGAGAAGCACACTCTCCACGGTTAATGTAAAATATTAATGTCTCATTTGTTCAACAATTTTGTGGAAATTAAAACTTTTAGGTTAATCATATACTGAACAATTTTAATTAAAGCAGTTATAAAACAATTAATCCACAAGAGCAGGCTTGGATCCTTGCCAGCCTTATTGGTTTAATACATGTAGGCAAAGCTTATTTCTCCCCCTGTTTGACTTAATGAATGCTAATAAGTGACACAAAATATGCATGCGGCGCTCCTAATATAGTTAGTCCATCTGGTTTCACTTGCATTTTGTATTTGTCATTTTGCTTTGATAGAGAAACTGAAAATGAATGCTCTGTGCTAGAAATTAGAAGAACTTTGTACCCTGCTTAATTTAAAATAATTATTGCAAACCTTTGGGGGAAAAAAGGCAGGAATTCAGTACAGTACATGAGACAGCTTTCTTTTTGGTTGTTCCAAGGTTGGAAAAGAGCATACGACAGAAATACAAGACTGTATTGAGCAGCACCACAGCACTGAAGGAAGGAACAACACTTGCTCAGCGCTTTTTTTTTTCCATCAGTATTTCAAAAGATTTTTTTTTTCCTTGAATAGATGGTAATATAAAGGCAGAGGATAAAATATGATTTTAAGCGCCTGAGACAAATCCTCTACTACTTCAATTTGTTCTGCATTACAACTTGTTTGATCCGTTTGGGGATGTGTTTGTTTGCCAAAGCAAGCAGAGCTCGAGTTCTTTGTTGAATATTTAGCGTATGCCAAAAATCTTTTACCTTTTTAGCACTTTTGTCTGAGTTTCATAGCCACGTTATTTCAAATAACGCTCAGGACCATCACTGTCGGGGGCAACCGCTCCACCCTGCCATTTAAAAGCCACCTGCAAAGGCCCTGAACTCATTTCCCTGCAGCTCAAACTGCCCAGAGAAGAGCCAGGTTTGTCCCCAGAATGAAAAATAGGCTCTTCCTCTGGGTAAAATTCATACAACACAACTCATGTTGCAATGAGACCATACACGATGTGATCCATCACCATGCAAAGTGGCCTCTGTGAGGCTCTAGTTCCCAACGTGCCACCACCACCCTCTCTCTCTGCAGTCCTTTCAGAGGGTCCCAACTGCCCCTTCGCAGTCCAGGAGGGTCTTTCTATTAACAGCACCAGGGTCTGGATCAGCTCTAGACATGTCCCCTTCCAAAACCCGCTGACACAGCGGGAGGTACGGCTGCACCGGGTTAAACCACGCACAGTTTCCTTCCTCCGTGCCTAAGGTCACCACCCATTGCTGCTGCTGAGATGACAACAAGGAGCCTACGAGAGCTTAAAAACTAGCTCTGTTCCCAGGGGACCAGTGTCCCAAATTCAATCACATCACACCAAGCAGGAGAAAGGGAACCATGTGTGTGCGTGCCCTGAAAAGTGCAAGACAGGGGAGAGCAGAAGAGGAGAGCACCATCGACCACCCACGGATCACCGTGTCCCTCATCACACCCTCGCAAGGTGACACAGGGAACAACTCATCTTCTTTCAGCACATCAGAACTGGAAAGGGACAATAAAAACACTGCTGTTATCTGGTTAACCTGGTAATTGGCTTATGAGCCACCCTTGAGCTGACCTTAATCCACAATTTTCGAGTCACATTCCTCCTGCCCCGATGAGATGCTACTTCCCGCAGGAAAGGTGCTCTGCCCACCGCAGGAAGGAAATTTGGGCACGCGCCTGCAGAAGGGTGACAGCCTGTGCTCCACACTCACCCCACACTCCACCTTCCCCGTCCTGCAGCGTTTAGCCATGGATGACTGAAGGCAACGAGACTCGGAGACCTCCATGGTATGACACACAACCCAAGTCCTCGTCACATTTCCAGCTGCTCAAGAGGCAGCACAAGAGGAACCAGGAGTGTTGGGAGTGCAAGGAAAAGACAAGGAGGGGGTGACACACATGGGAAAAGCTTCAGGCAGATGAAACTAATTTGCTCGCTATAAATGAGTGAAATTTGGGAACACATGCTTGAAATGAGGTCCTCTTAATGGTCCAGGCTACCTGCAGCACCTGAGGTGTCCCTTGACCAGGGTTCAGAGCCCATGAACTCGTCAGCCTGGTCAAACCCCCCCATGTACCCCTGGGGCAGTGGGACGAGAAGCAGCCGAACCCCCCCTTTGCCTCCACTCCACTGCAGATCCCCACGCCTGGGAGATCTCCGCACTGTTTGCTGGCTCAGATCTTAGTCACAGTTTATCCCTCAGCGGTCTTTTCAACAGTGATATTGCATTTTTCTGCCAGAAGGATCCCAAAATAGCTTACACATCACGCGCCCGCCGCTGGAGCCCATGCTCACGCCGTAGCAGGCGGTGTAGCTGCGACTCCTGCTCGGGGCAATCCCACACAGGTCCCAAACAAGCCCCAGGAGATGAAGCCACCACGCAGCAGCAACGCTGCAGCACCTCCCACCCGCATCCTGCACGGCACAACGGGGGAGATGCCGCGTTCCTGATGCTGACACCAAACCAACGCAGTGATACTGTGTGAAGTCTGAATGGAAAGTGAGATCCAGCACCAAAAATTAAATTAAGTAGAGAGTCCAGCTGGACTCTACGTTCCTGGAACTGAGCGCTCGCCAAGAAGCTCTTTATAAGTGCTAAATACCTTCTCTGTGTGTCACTTAGAAAAATACAGATGTGGCTCTTCTGCACGGAGCCACTCCGGCAGAGCAGCTTTCTTTTTTTTTTTTTTTTTTTTTTTTTTTTTTTTTTCAAAGTGCTTTAAACATCCTGCAAACACTGTTTAGGGAAGTCAGCAGGAGGTCAAATAGAAGCCTTGTGTCTCAGTGGATAACACTCCTTCTGTGAAATCTTTCCAGCAGGAATCGAATCATTCTTACATCTCCCTCCCCACCTTTTTTTTCTTTTTTTATTTTAAAGGCATTTTAGCAAAGCTTGCTTTGAAGTTTAAACCTTCTGAAACAACACCTCTTGCCAACAAGATAAAATATTTAGTACTGCCATATACTGAAATCATATCTCCAACAATACCTTCCACGCCTGACATAGCACAAAAGTTAATTCAGCCAACAAAGCAATACTTGCATTCTGTGTCTCGAGAAGCCGCAATTTATCTTTTCTGTATATATAAATTACATACACTACTGTGCCATTTAAACCCAAAACCTCCCGTTGTTAAATAGAGAATAGAAAGATCTTTAAATACAGACAGAAAGATCAGAGCTATAGGCAGAGCAGCGACAAATGCAGGAGAATGTTACTAGCCTGGAAAAATAAAAGCAAAAATCACGATACTCCCCAGCAAATCCTCCCTGCTCAAGCCTACACACATCCTTCATCTTGTAGGGTTTGTTGGGGTTTTTTTGGCAGCAGCATCTCACTTCAGGACTAATGGCAACTGTCTCCATTTGCTCCTGCACCAGCACGTGTGCCTTCAGAGAACACGAGACCCAAAGCTGCAAAGTCCAAGCCCACCAAGAGGCTACCCAAGTGTCAGCGGTACCAGCAGCCCACCCACACCAGCAAAAAGCCCATGAGGGAGCCATGTCTCCATAACAGCACTGGTAAGGCGTGCAAACGTACCCACCCGAACGGGCTAGCAGATGGGAGCTTCAAGCATAGCCACTTGCAGGTGTTTGCACCCCCTCTGCTATTTTCCAGCTTACTGTGCCTGGCATGCAATATTTGACGCCTGTGGCTATCTCCCTCTGTTGGAGGGTCCCTGAACAGATTACGGCAAGCATTCAGCGAGATGGATTACGGACAAAACAACCGCAGGTGAGGCCAGGAAATGCCTGCCAGCAACAACTGTGTACGTACAACATGCTGTAGCTATTTAAAACCCTGCCTCATGCCTCCTGCGCCCACTGCCTTGGACCAGGTACACATGGTTATCCACAGCAAGGGAAGGAGAAGCTTCACCTCTGCAGACAGATGTGCTCTCAGGAAAGGCAGGAATGGTGCAAGAGTTGGGGAAGAGAAGGGGAAAGTGTTTTGCAATCTGACCGTTGGGGTTTGTTGTTGAAGAAAACAATGGCAATGTTGCAATGACTGCAATGCTGTGTCGGCAGGGTTGTTTCTTAGTTTTGTCTCCCTTATAGGTCTCACCTTCCTTAGTCATCTCTTCAAACTTAAAAAAAACCAACCTCTCCCCAACCAAAATCATACCATCTGTCCCCATTTCTGCTCTTGCTTTTACAGGCTGCTCTTTACTGTGCACAGTCACCACCTCAAGTACCGCGTCCTCCCTCCGAGGCTAACTCGATGCGTTTTACTCTTTCATATAAAATTAGCTCAAACAGGCCCCAAACGTCTGTCTTTTCTCATCTTTTCACTGGTATCTAGAGCTCACAAACTTCTCTCCAAGCAATTCAATTCCCCTCTCACATATGCTCAGCGCACACACACTCGGATAATGCCATCTCCCAGCAAAGAACTGGCTCAGGGCTCCCAAACTCCAAAAAGGCAAACTATCTAAAATAGATGCATAAATGCATTCCCCTTTTGCCTCTGCAGAATGCTAACAAGAATACTGCCAGTCTGAAATCAGCTTCACAGTTCCTGAGCATCTCCGTGGGTTTGTCTTGCCCCAGTAGGCACCTCCCTGCACTGGTCCGCGATCCCAGTTTGGATCCGATTTGCCTTCACATCCTTGTGTTCCCCTACCTGGCTCTACCTTATTCTTGTTCTATCCAAATAACACCTCCAACCTTTCTCTGAATCTCTCAAAGCTTCCCAACCAGTAGCTTTAAACACCTTCCACATCTCCTCCAGACTTTGTCTCTCTCCTCACGCTGCCCAAAGCCAAAATCTTTCCCGAGCACCCGCCGCCAGCAGACTGGCAGGGGCCCTATTCCAAGCACATTGAGCAGAAAACATCATGGCTCGGGGGCTTTTTACAATGTGAGGCAAACAAAATCCAGATCCTGCCAAACGAGTGCTACCTGCAGCACAAATAACTGCTTTTTATCAGTTTATTATTTTTAAAACAACAGTGTGTGTATACACAGCCATATATGTGCTTTTTTAAAGGTGCAGATAGGATTTTCATGTTGGTGATTTCATTTTGCTCTTCTTCGAAATTAAGGGTATAATTCACCAAGTGCAAACTTCAGCTAGGAACAAGCATTTCTAAAAATTAATCTTCTGCTTTCCCATTTAGAGTTACACCATACTTCGATCTTTATCACACTTACGCCTGATGTAATTCCAGTGGCAGAAGCAGAAATACCACTAATTTACTCCAGTGCAAATGATGGATTTGTCTTGATGACATTAAGATCAATGACACAGAACTAAGCACTCCTAATGTGAGTCCAACACCAGGCAAGCAATACCTGCCATAAGCTGGTCTAGGCAAGTATTTAAGCAGAGCCTACATGTTATTATTTCTTCCCTGTCCTGTGCAACTGCTGCTACAACAGGTTTTTAAATAACCTGGACTCAGGGATCTGACTGCTGACGCAGCAAGCTGGTGGGTAAGGCAAGAAGCAGGATTCTGCTCTCACAGGAGGCAGAGAAAGATGGAAACTTGCCCATTTAATAGGAGATCAACACAGAATCCTGTCCCTGGGAGAGCACCCCAAAACCACTGGGGCGCACCGCTGCCCGCGCTGAGAGCACCCAACGGACCAACCGACCTCCTGCGTCCCCTGCGGCAGCTGGACAGCACGAAGGAGAGATGCAGCTCTGTGAAAATGATCTATGAGAAGGAATCACATAACAGTAATAAAAAAGCACTCCACCTGCGGGTGATCATACTTTTTAAGATGGATTAGCAAAATGACTGCTTATTTATTGGAAATAATGAATAGCCTAGTGCTTTTAGTTCGGAAAGGTACGCAGGGGGAAACTGTATGTTGCTGCAGCAGCTTTTTAAATAAACAGAAAACCTATAGGGATGTCATGTATCACGGCCAGGAATGAAACAGTTCCGTGACTCCTACAAACGTGACTGATGGCAGCTCTTGGAAAGCGCACCAGGAATACAAGCAAAGCAGGTAAAAGAGTCAAATGGAGGCAAAGGGAACCGCAGAGAAGAAAACGTAGGCTTGCTCAGCCTGGCTCCAGATCGATGCCCCAAACCAGGATTTTGAAGAATTCAAAAACAAAGGGAAGGAAATGCCCTCTCTGGACTAACCCTTGCACCGGGCTCTGCCTGGCTCGCGTCTCTGGACTCTGGCCAAGCCCACGTGCACGAGCATCTGTACTAACACGAGCTAACGCAGAGACTGTCTGAAAGGAAGAGCAAACCTCTCGTTCTGGGCTCTAGGATCTACCAGTCAGACTTCAAATGGGTCAACAGTAAGCCCTCAGAGCAGACTTCTGATTCTGAGTATTTTACCTATTATCAGACTCTCTAAGCACCTAAATCTTTAATGCATCCTTCCTTCCTCACCACCTAGGAGTGAAGCAGGGAAGGGCTACTTGTTCTATACAGCAGTGCAGATAAAGCAAGGGATCAGATTTCTGGGTCTAAATTTCCCTCCCGACACCACATGCTGTCCTTATTATATTTTGGCTGGAGACTCTCAGAGGTGCTTTGCTGTGAGGAACCTCAGGAGCGAGGACTTAGCCCAGATTCAGCTGTTCTTTACATGACTGCTCGGGATCAAGTCCTCTGCCAGAAGAGAAACTGAACCCAAGTCACCCAGCAGCTCCTGCCTATTACACATCCCCCTTCATCAGAAAACCATTACATCAATCCCTGATGGTTTACAAGCGGGAGGAGGGGAATTAAAAAAAAGGTTGACATGGTCAAAATGATATCAGCAAATGTATTGCTAGGATTTTTAACCCCAACAACTAGAAAAGCAGTGTACCACCCCAAAATTAAAAGTGCCTTTTAGAGAAGAATTATGTAAACTTAAATTTAATTTTACACTTCTCTTGGGTTTTCGTTACACAGCAGCAAGAAACAGGCAAAGGCAGCAGGACGTTTCACCAAGACCTTCATGACAAGGGGATCAGGAACACCCTAAAGGCAACGCAGCATCACCACGGGCAGTTTTTGCAGCAGTGTAAGAGGAAAGCGGGGTCATTCAGGACAATGGGATCTCCAGTATACACAGGGGGGAAAGGTTTAAGAAAAAGCAAAATGCTTCCCTCTGGATTAGCTTTCTTCCCAACCGCACCCAGTGAATCATGGAAGCAGATTAGTTCTGGGTGTTCATTCAAACCGTAATCCTCTCGCCCTGGTGCCGCTGCCTTCCGTGGCACTAAGGCAGTGAAACAGGAGATCCCATACGAAAGGTCTTATGGCTCATCTCGATTCCTAAGTGATGACTGATAAAAACCAGGAGCTTATTCAAATTTCAGCTACGCCAGTGTAGAACCATGGAGCGCTTTGCTTTGACATCAACACTGTTAAACAAGAACTACTTCAAGGATTTACAAATTATTTTTAAACTAAAAAAAAAAAAAATCAAAATAATGCACATTCTAACTTTTTCTGCCTGTCACATTCCTATTTGGACATCCAGGACTTGCACAGCACTGAACAAAAAAACACCACCGCTCCTGAGAGCTTGTTCTTACTCAAGGGGAAGAGCTGGATGAAAACTGAAACTAGCATCCAAGCTTTTAAGAAACTAATCCGGCAGATTGCATGCAAACTTCCTTGGCAAACACAAACAACAGGAGCTGAATAATACATAAAAATGTACCATTGACAGCATCGCTCCTGCACACACCGCTTTCAACGTATGTGATGGAAACACCAGAGAACCCTTATGGAAAGCCAGCACTGCCCTGGCTTGAAAGGCACCTTAACAAAGAAAGGAAGTGCATTTTAAAAGCGCAGTGCTAAGACATTATCAAAACCTGCATTATCGCTTGTGAAAGCCCTTTGCGAGCGAGTGCGTCTGCAGAGGATTGCGCAGAGCATTGATCTGTCTGTATTCGGGGCACTTTTCGGGTGATGCCTGACCGTAGTTTGCAAGGGCAAGCTCCTAGGTCTCTGTTGTTTATTTCTCCGCAGTCTTTTACTTGTCACTGATAATAGTTTTCAAGCCATCTCGTCTGGGAGGATTCAGATGGAGACTTGCCAGGGGTGAGAGGTCAAAGCAATAATGTGCTGACCAGGGCCAGAAATATTTAACTGCACCAAAAAGGTTCTGGATAATCAAATAGTTGAAAATCAGTTCTGCGACAAGGCTCGGATTTGTCTGTTTCCCTTCTGCAGCAGGAGCAATGCCCACAGCCTGTCTCTACAGGAACAGACACTCCAGCGTTCGTCCATCTCCCCTGCTGCGTGTTGAGCTGAACAATCCTGGCACAGCATCCATCAACCTGCTCCTGCCACCTTCAGAAACATCCCTGCCTGGTCCTGGTGCTGCACAGCTTGCTGCGAGGGCTGCAGCCAAAACCTTCAGAGGCCAGAGAGTATCTATTCCCGGGCATCCAACATCCCAACACGAGTCACCCGAGCTCCCATGCCACCGGGAACGGTCCAGGCTGAAGGTCTGACACACAGATTAAAATAGAGACCGAAACCAAGACCGCTTCAGAGCTGGCCGAGAGTTAAAACCTTCTGTGCAGATAAGAATCAGTCACAGAAATACACCCGAGTGCAAGCCCTTTGCAGATCTATAGGAACAGCAGCAATTGGTATTTTCTGTCTCCTTTCCATTCTGCCAGCTGTTCTTTGCTTTATGTTTTCTGGTAATGCAGCAGAGCATCAGCCCCCTGGATTTCAGTGTTTACTCACTCTGAAATGGGAAAACACTGTTCTTGTTAAAAATTCCCATCAGACTGAAGCAGATCTGCTCCACAGATAATATAATGACACTGAAGTCCCCAAGAGAACCCCCTCCAAAGCTAATAAAGTGAAAACAAATCCAGTTACATTAGGTTAATTTAAAGAAGTTCTCTTTTTTACGTGTACGTGGAAAGAAAATGGAAGAGACCTACTAAATTAATTCCAGCATTATAAATTTGATTTAGCGAGTGCAGCGCACACCACTGTGAGAGCAATAACAACACAGGAATGTTTTAAGCAGAGAAAATAAATTATTTTAAGGGAGCGGTGAGGGAAGAAATGACAAATGCGTGTGAGAGAACCTGCTCCAATATTAATTAAAGGAGCGATTTGCTTTTCTGGTTGCATTTGGCTTCATTCTTGAGGAACTGGAATTAACAGAGGCTCCAGAGTCAGTGGAGAGAACAGCTGGAAACTCAGCCAAGCCCCTCGGGAGATGCCTGTTTCTTACCTCCAGCTCCAGGGAGAGCCCTGGGGGACCAGCTCCCATTCACGTTCCCCTTCTTTGCACACCCACGTGCAAATGACAAACCCCATCTCTGTGGAGCAGTCGCACTCCCGGCTACTACAGGTAAGCAAGTAAGACTTCATGCTTAAACTCAGTGAGTATACCCACACTACCGCTGCCAAAGGGGTCGTTAAACCCATCTAAAATGAACAGTGATCAAGCAAGTAAAGTGCTTTAGCAAGCAAGGAAATTAACTCAGAGTGATACCAACTAAATGTGGAGCACTGCCTTGTGTTCCCCATGCCTAGTTCCTCAGGAGACAGAAAGAAGCTGATCACGGGATGTGCTGGACACCTCTTGCTGGGATTGAGCCTTGGGCAAATCCTCCTGCCTCCGTGCTGGAGGGAACACACTGGAGCATCCCAGAACAGCAAGCAAGGACAGCAGCGCTGCTCCCAGCATCACACAAACACAGGGATGCTCCCAGCAAAACCAGGCACCTGCTTGTTTCCTCTGCAGAGATAACAATCCTGTTGCATTTCCCATGCTCAGTCCCCAGGTAACTCATGGTGTAGTTCCTTTCATTCTCACAAGAACAGGGATTTTTATTTTTTCTCTAGTCCCTGGAGATACTGACCCAAAACACACTTCTTTAAAGCAATCCCACGTCTCCTTGCAAAGTAATTGGCAAGTTTTCCTTTGGCTTGGTATCAATCACACTCACTTCTCAAACCCCGGTAGCTGGCAAGCGCCCACTGTGGCTGTATAACTTCCCCCAAAACCAGTGGGAGATGGGAAAGAACAACAGACACTTGCCCATCGGCACGCGAGCCCTGGGGAATCGCCACCGCTCCCGGAGGAGCCTCGCTGCCGCAGAGGCAACGCTCTCGCTCCCCGGGGCCCTGCTCCCCCACCTCACGGCACCATATGGAAAAAGCAAAAGCAAACGTAGCAGCAAATCAATCAAAAGCAGCTCACACCATCCATGGATGTAGTCAATAAAAAAAAAAAAAAAGACAATGCAAGGAACAGCAAATTAATACACACGCTCGGCTCTTTTCTATATAAAACATCTGTCAAAATACTTAAGTGTTTGCTTTGTTGTACAAGCAGGCGGTTACGGTTCTGCACAGTCATAAAGCAGGGCAGTATTATAAAAATTAGGGATTTGCTTCATTGTCTCTACTGGTTTAGAGTTACTAATTATGAGAGTGCTGCTAAGTGCCAAATGGTCAACAAGCAAATCTAATTGTTATTTAACTGCAGGCAGGCAGGTTGTATATGTACTCACAGTACACACACGTACATTTAGTACGCTGCTGCTTGCGTGTGGAGCCGGGGGGATGAAAGAGAAGAGCACCATGTCTCCCGGACACACGTTCAGACACACTCTGCCACCAGACACACCAAGGCAGCCGAGAAACAGTCTCCTTTTTCCCTGGCTTGTGCTCCTTATTGAAGGGACCAAGTAACAGCAGACAGCATTTTCTTTGCTTTTCTTTAAAAGTCACAGGAGGCACCCGTACAACGAGGAATTGTTGACCACAACGGAGGCTTGAATCCCTTATAACGCCAGAATAGGGCCCCTTTCCTACGGCAGGGTACGGGAAGGGGCACGTTATTCCCACGGGCTGGAAAGGGTGTGAGAGAGGGTGACAGTGCAGAGGTAACTCTGGGGTACATCACTCAAAATAACGCTGCCGCAGGGCCACAGCATTCACTTAAAAGCCCCCAGCACACAGGAGAGCGAGGAGCAGTGTATTACTTTGGAGGAAAACAGCCCCAGCACACACAGCGGGGCAGGGGGGGAGCAGAGACTGTGTTACACAGCCAGGTGGTAAAGCCAGGAACAAGAACAAGGAGGAGGAGATGAAGCACATCCGAACTTCACCGCAATTGCTGGGCCCACTCCCGTGGCAGCACCCAGCTGGGGCAAGGGACCAGGTGGAATAATTCACCCCCTTCCTCCTGCAGAGCATTGAGAGCCAAGCCACAGTGCTGTGCTCCCAGCAGTGATTTCAGACAGACAGGGACTGGATGCTGCTGGGAGTCAAGCAGCAGGTTCCAAGAGGGCTCTGCTCCGTCTTTGCACCCTTGGGGACTTGTGCTCCTGGGAAAGGACCAGTGCTGGGTCACCCCGTCCTGGGGCAGGCTGCAGGCATTGAACCCCGAGCAAAGCGGGTAGGACGGCTTCAGACCAGCCTAACTAACGTGAGTCTCCATCACAGAGGTAACTTCAGCCTTTCTGCACATCCCAGTCCCCCAGAGTATCCCAGGCGCAAGCAGGAGGATCTCACATGTATTTGAGCATCGCTCCAGAGGCAGGAGTCAGCTGGAAAGGGTGCATGGAGCATCTGTGGGATGAATGAAGCCATTCTTCCCAGGTGGCACAAATAAAATGCAGCATGATAAAGTGAGGAAAAATACCTTTGATTTTTATTCATTTGCAATGCAGCTATCATCCTTGATTTGCAGCTCCACTTTACCCTGCCAACTTCCAAGTTATTTTCAAGAGTTTGGGTCAGCTAAAAAATCACAGGCACAGAGAAGGGGCAGAACAGCAGCCCCAAGTTCCACGAGCCCAGACAGACCCACCAGCAGCACTTGTCCCAGCAAAACAAGTCCTTCTGAAGCTCCTTGGGTCACAGCTTATCCTTGTGCCTGTTCAGAGACGCTGGATGCCACATCTTGCTTCTCTGCACAGCAAAGAACCACAGCGCAGAGGGGCAGGGGTTTAGCCTTCAGGCACCCACAGTTGACTCCAGTACTCAGAGCAGCAACAGTTTGCAGGCTACAATATCTCAAGGGGTATCTCATGTGCTTTAGGACTTGAAGGCTCAGTTTTACACTCCGTGTAAGGAAAGGGAACTGTTTCTCACCAAAACTGGGGCTATTTCCCTGGAAGGAGGAAAGTTTTGAACTGGGGCTTCTGGGGGTTTATTTTCTTCCTTTTTTTTTTGTTTGGTTGGTTGGTTTTTAAATTGCACTGTTGCAGTGAAGTCTTCTGGGCCACCACATTACGATGCACTCCACAGAGCTAGTCTATGACAGTTCACCTTAAAGGATTAGACAACCACAGAAAGTATTAGAGCAATGCAGTTTATGTAGACCTGGAATGTATTCTCCAACAAGATTAACCTATCTAATAGGATTTGGGGAAGCTTTCAGGGCCATTAGGATGCCCCACACATGCTACAGGCTCCAGCTGTTGTAACCATTTGATTTAATCTAATCAAGACTGCCTAGGTGTATTTTGTCAGTGTGTGTTTCTGTCATTTTCATATTACATCTCAATAGACAACTTTAATCCAAGTTCCATCGTGTACAAACAGGCAGACACATTTGAGGCTAATCTTCAATTATAAGAGCCACTAATTAATAAAGCCTGGGTTTACAGGTGGTTATAGTCTAATCCTGGATGGGACAGAGCATTCTGGGGGCCCCAACGTAAGACAGACACAGACCTGCGAGAGCAGGTCCACAAAGACCTCTTTGGGGGCCACAAAGCTGGTCAGAGGCTGGAGCAGCTCCCGTGCGAGGACAGGCTGAGAGAGTTCAGGGTGTTAACCTGGAGAAGAGAAGGCTCCGGGAAGACCTTCAAGTACCTTCCAGTGCTGAAAGGGGGCTACAGGAGAGATGGGGGGGCTCTGAATCTGGGGGTGGAGGGACAGGACAAGAGGTAATGGACTTAAACTGGAAGATGTGAGATGCACACATCTCACATGGATATTGGGAAGAAATGTTTTCCTGTGCGGGGGGTGAGGCAGTGGCCCAGGTTGCCCAGAGAAGCTGTGGATGCCCCATCCCTGGAGGGGTTCAAGGCCAGGCTGGATGAGGCTTTGGGCAACCTGGGCTAGTGGGAGGTGTCCCTGCCCATGGCAGGGGGTGGCACTGGATGATCTCTAAGGTCCCTTCCAACCCAAACCATCCTGTGATTCTATGATTCCCCTAAGTGTTGCTGAAGGGACACTCAGTGTCCCCACTTTATTTTACCTTATAAACCATTTTGCCCTGTCATTATTTGTCATTCTTTCTTTGGAAGAACCCTTGGTGTCCTTGGATGCCAGGTGCTGTGCAGATCAGCTGTGCTAAGGATCAAAAAGAAACAAAAACATTCTCATCCCAGTGCTCTGGCTGTGCAAACACATGTAACCAGAGGCAGCCGCAGGCCAGAGCGGAATGGGAGAGTGTGGCTGGGAAGGGCGATGGAGGGGGCCTGTCTACAGACGTCTTGTTTGATAAGCAGAGACGATGCTATAAATCGCACTGATGAGCACTCGCCCTCTGGAAGTGGGCAAGACCCCTGTGAGGGATGAGCGAGTGCAGGAGTTACCATCTGCTCGGGGGCTTCCAGCTGCTAACAAAAGCATCTCCCTTCTCCACAGCTTAAACAGAGATCCTCAATATTCTTTCTTTAAATCCTGGCCTGGAGATGAAACCAAAGGCCACCTGACAGGCTGGTGAGCATCCCTGGCTGACAGGGAGCAGAGAAGGTGTCCGAGACCCCCCTCCATGCACCAACTGACTGCCAACGGTGCACACACAGCTCCCACCAAGCAAAGCAAGCACCTGCGAGCGACAGGCTGGAGCTACACCCGGAGCATCCAGGTCTGGCTTTTGCAGGTATCTGCTGATTGCAACCTCTGTTCTCACAAGTCCAGAGCAAACCAAGATCTTTAGGAATCAAGACACTGCACTGAATAAAGTCCTCTCCACCCCTTGAGGCGACTCTGCCAGCAGGTCACCGTGGCTGTCGGATGTCCATCCACCCCATTTTAGGCACACAAGGAGCAGCTCTGGCACTCTGGCTTCGATCTGAATTGGGCTGGCTCAACAACCCTGCTGATGTGTCTGCCCCTCCTTTTACATTTATTTTCAAATACTAGTTTAGGCATCTCTGCCTCAGAGATACTCATCAGAGGAAAGAAGCAAAGATGAAAGCCTGCAGCAGCCTCTGGGTAGGATTTGTCCAACCCTGTAATTCAGCCCTCCCAACAGACCAAAGCTTGAGCAGCGTGGGCACAGCAGGAAATCGGAACCATTTCAGCTGATCCTGGCTTACCAGGCTGTGAGGAAGGGATTCCTCGATCCCCAACCACCTTTTCATGCAACTCACTTTTTTTCTTAAATGAATATTTTTCCTATTATTTTCCAGTAGAAACATTTTTCAGAATCAAGGCTAAAAGGCCAATATACGTCACTGACATCTGCGACACACAATGTTCCCCCAAAAGCCTTCAACCCTGACCCTACAGAAACCCCACTGATGCAGCCCAGCCCTCTATTCCTCATCCCATCGGGCTCGTGGAAAATCGAAATACACCCCAGGCACAGCACGTGGTGTATTTTTGCTTTAGGGGCTAGCTCATACATAGCAATTTGTGGTTGCGAACAGCTAGCAGAGGTTACAGAACCATCATTTCAAAAGACATAAAACAAAGTCAACATGGATGCAAGAAGGCAGATGCTCAGCTCCACAATGAAGAGGAGCTTCATTGATTTCAACAGCTTCACATTCGGGTGCAACGATCATCAGTTTGAGCTGCTGCATATTGCCAAAGACCAGGTGTTCCCCAATCCCATGCCAAGGCACAGGAGACAGGAACAACTACTGAGCAAGTCGAGTGAAATCTATCACTGGCACATACTAATAACTCCACACGCAAATCGACCGGCTCACTCCAATTCTTTTCCCTGTTGCATTCATGGGAAAAGACAGATTCAGCTGTCAAATCCCCTCCAAATGCTTAAACATTGCGTTTGTTTTTAAATTAGGATTAAATCTGCCTTCAGGAAGTTACTTTGTATCCAGGTTGGTGCTAACTCAAATTAAATTATAGTTCTGCTTTTCTTAAACAGAAAGTTTTGTCACTTCCAGAAGCCCTGCCAGAAACAAGAGGCCCCGTTGCCTAATTAAATCCTCGGAGTCAAGTCACGCAGGTGTGAGCCTGGCTCTGCCACCGATGCTGCGGGTGACCTTGAGCAAGGCACTCAACAGTGTCCCACAGGAGAGCTCTCTGCGTTATTTNACCTTGAGCAAGGCACTCAACAGTCCCAGGGCTGCCCTGTCCCACAGGAGAGCTCTCTGAGTTATTCCATTTATGCTCATTAACATTTCATTTATGTTAAGTCTTTGGGAAGACAAGACTGAAGAACTGCAAATCCTTCCATGCTCTTCCACACATCCCTTTTTGCCTTAGTGCTTTTATAATTTTGTTTGTTTTTTTTTTTTCTCCCTTCCTGTGCAAAAGGTGTTTGTATAATGAAAGCAGTACAAGCTGCTATATGTTATTCCTTGACTCCTTTGGGCTCTCTCCTGTTTAACATTTCCCTCTTCCAGGACACTGCTGGGGCTCGGACAGGAGGGACCTGGAAGGGGGAGAGACTGGGGACAGAGCCCACATTTTGACGGAGACTAACGCCAATTCCTTAACCTGACATTTGGCTGCAAATCAAAAGCCATCCCAAAGCAGTCCGTGACACTTAAGCAAAGTTGCCTAAATAAACTAAAAGCTGAATCCAACTCCTGTATCAAATCCAGCTGCTACTTTAAAAAAAATAAAAAATTCTTACAAACCCTACGCAGCCCCATCACTGACTACAGGAGCACCAAGCAAAAGCACAGCACTGAAGGGAATAATCTTTGAAAATTACTGAGAACAGGCCTGAACAGATGACCTGCCGCTAGTTTAGACTTTAAAAACTTCATTTTCTCCTGAGCTCAGACTCCAGTGTCTACTCTGCAAACCCTGCTCTGTAACAAAGCTGACACTAAAAAAAAAGAGAGAAGCTATATCTGATCTCATCAGCCATTCTGTCTTTAAAGCATTTGACTACAATCCGCACCAGACATACTTAGCAAACTTTAAAATACAGCCTCTCAACATTGTTACAATTAAGTCACTCTGAAATGTCATGAAAAGCAATCTAGTCCCATTAAAATCTTCACACTCTCATTAAAAAAGCACTTACAGACTCGAAAATGTTCCTAATACATTATTTAAAGACACAAGATGTACAGTGACTAAAAACCTTGTACAGAAAGGGAATAGCAACAGTCTGCTTTAAAAAAGCCTGCGTGCGTGTTCGTGCAAATTTGTGTTATAATTAGGTAATTGGGAAGCTGCAGGTAGAAAGCAGGTTGTAATATATCGGGTTTTGTCTAGGTTTTTTCTTTATTATTAAAGAAAGAGGGGAAAAGGATGCTTTTTTATGGAAGTGAAAAAAGCCCACTGTAGGCAATTTATGATCGTTATGCAGATGACCCGTGCCAAAGCCACCTTTTTTCCTGGAAGGGGCAGGGAAAACCACAGACGTCCTCCGCCAGCAGACAAAGAAAGGGTCACTGGAAGTTGTGCCTGTGGAACAGCAGGAACAAAGGCAAACGAGCTGATGCTGCAACAAAGTCATCGTCCTCCTACAAATGCCATCTCTTTTTTCTGATATCAAAAGCAGATGAAGGTATAAAATTTGTATTTTTATTGAGCCCACTGCTAGATGAACCGTGGCCCCAGAGCAATGAAACAACGGCGTGTGCCTCTTCCAGCAAAGGCTCTCACTGCTCCCTGCACCTCGCCTTAGTTAAATACTTTGATTTTAATAGGGTTTCTCATAATTTTGACCACTGCAAGAAGGGAATCAGGCTGCAGAGAGACATTCAGACTACAGAAAAGAAATATCATTTGAATGAGTTGAAAGAACAAGAAAGAATCCGAAAAGATGGTTAACTGTGAGAGGGATGCCATTGTTTTCAGCAAGACCAGTACAATGCCTCTTATTTCTGTAACTTAAAAACAAATTTGGGGGAAAAGGACAAAGAAAAACGCTATTTACTTGCTGAGAAGCAGGAGTAAAAGCTCCTTAGAAATTCCCCATGCCCTACAGAAGTTTCCAACCAAACGAGAAAAAAAAAAAAAAAAGTCTAGGTCAGCTTTCTGAATGGCTTTCTTCTCCCAAAACCACAAGCCCCTTGGAAAGCAGTTCTGTCTCTGCAGGCAGCATGGTTCAGGAGGAGCACGAGGGCTCAGACCGCCTGCCCAGATGCTCCCAGCCACCTCTCTGCCTTTTCTGCAGAAAAACAGAAGGCGGCACACTGACCCAGTGGGAGCGTCCACCTCACTGGGTGCTCTGCCAGCAGCCTGGACTGAAGGTCTAAGGGAGAGCAAAACAAGCTCAGTGCACAATAAGTCTACCCAGAGTAATCGGGCACCTGCACAAGTTGTGACTGGGCATCTCCGAGTCACGCTCGTCAGCAGCCTTGATCCTTGTCTCTTCCATAAATGCTTCCAGCAGATTTCCAAACCCACATCATCTCCTCACACTCACCCAGGGGTGGTTATTTCCACAGCTCACTGCCTGCTCATGGGAGAAATACCTCCTTCGTCCTTTTCTGAGCCTTCTCACTTCATCTGACACCTCTGGGTCTTATATGAAGAGCAGCTGGAACAGTCTCTCTCCATCTTCCTTATTCACAACCGGAGCAATGTTTACCACATTCCTGCTTAGTCAATCCCTTTCCACAGCGAAGAGCCCTACTCGTTCCTTACACTGAAGATGTCTTCCCTCTGATCATCATCTTCACAGCCCCTCTCTGTACCTCTTCCACTTTTATTACACCCTTTAAGGACAGGGGACAAAAGATTTAGGACATAGCAAAACACAGATGTGTGCAGCAATATAATGACACTTCCTTCTCTATTTCTACTCTCCAAGTCCTAATGTCATGCTGCGGATGCTCTTCAGCCCTGAACTGGTGTTTCCTTAGGGCTGTCCTGAGAGGAAGAGCTGTGCGGAGGCTGTGTATCAACCAGGGGAGTGCCCTTCCCCTGCCCATCCACAGCCCAGGAGTGCTCAGACCCATGGCCCAGCCCCTACAAGCAGTGGGACAGAGCAGGACAGGACTGGAGGCACGTATCCCGACAGGGCTGGGATCCATCCTGCACAGCTCCTGAGCCCATCATAATGATTTCTTAGTCAGGATCCACAAGGGACTTGCTCAAGGGACATCCAGAAACTTGGTGACGATAGGCACTGCCACAGCATCTGGTTCAGGATGCAAACCCCAGATCTAAAAAGGAATAATACTACTCAGCCGAAGTGTCAGAATAACATTCAGCTTTTGATACCTTCAAGAGGGGACGACAAAAGCCATGAGCAGACTATGTGAATGAGTTTATCTCAGAGAATAACGAGTTTATCTTAAAGAAAAGCCCATTGTAGGCAATTTATGACAGTGATGCAGGTTAGAGAAGGCAGGGGGGAAAGCACAGGAGAAAAGGAGATGAAAGAAACCCACATGAGCACCTTTTACAAATGCCAAAAACCTGAAATAATGTCATTTTAACTGCCAAATGCACTCCAGCTTTCAGGAAGATCAGTCACGACCACTAGCAACTTTGAGTCAGACAGCACAGCTGCTTCTCAGACCTGCTCTCCTTGGCTCCACACCTTCACCTTGCTGCTTCTGCTCTCAAACGTGTCCCCAGGCCCCTGCTGAACAAAGGTCACCAGTTAAAGGGAACACCACGACCCCGCTGCAACACTGCTCACTAGCAACCCAGTCCCCAGCACTAACTGGTTTTCACCTGCTAATTGATCGTATCCAAATTCAGGCCTCTAGAAGCACAACTCTGACAGATCTTAACCTACGAATACTCTGGCCTGGGCGATGCTCCTGTAACCATTCTGCCTGGAAAGCAAAAGGAAGGCTTCTGGAATAATGACGGTCTTTGTACAAGGTTTATCTTTCCACAACATCCTTCTCAGCCCTGCTCGTTCCAGTAGCAATTCCTGTCCCCACAATCCCATCCTCTCACGCACTCCGACCTGCCCCATTCGGGGGTTTTGTTTGTTTTTTTTCCAGTAGACCTTTATGCTTGATGCAAATAGAAAAATGTTACAGGGCATAAAACAGATAAGAACAATCTGAATATATTTTATTACAGCGCTTTATCATTTAACACACAATGGAGAGATGCACTGTGGCACAGCACGCGCCCTCAGAGGTGCGATATTCCATTTTAGTACAACACAACAGCTTCAAAAGAGAACAGCCTGTTTAACCTCAGCTCTAGTCATTTCCAAAAAAGCAAAGATAAATGCTAGTCCCCATAAAAAAATGTGCTGCTGTGAGTATTGAACACAGGGAATTAGCTACACCTGGTCCTCACATGGTTTAAGTACCTGAACTTGACTCTTGGAGGTTGTTTGCAGGGATGGGTGAACATAGGCTGTTTCTGCTTCTCTCCTACACCCCTCCCAGCGCTGGGGGATTCCCACTGCTCTAAGATCCATGTAATGAAAACAGCATATTCATTTTGACTGCCCAGAAAGGACAAACCAGCCTGCCCTTAGCAGGAGACAGCCTTCATTCTCCTCCAAAGACAACAGTAAATCCTTCTGCTGTCTGAACAGGCCACTGCAATCAGACTTGAACAAAAAACATCAAAAAAAAACCCCAAAAACCAAACCCCACACAATTTAACACAGAGACTCTACCCAAGCTGTAAGCAAACCAAGTACACATGGGAACACCTGTGCAGAACGGGAAGAGCTCCCATTCCTGCACAGAAACATCTGGGGTGTAAGGGGATGGAGTCAAGCTAAGACATGGATAAACTGGCTGCGGTGGTGCTCTGCCACCTCACGGGATCTCGCCACCTCTCCTTGCCACGCAGCCGGCACTGACTCACGGCAGATGTGCTCACCCCAGTGATCTGTATGCCCCCTCTTTTCCCCTCCCAAAGCACCTCCTCGGGCCATGGGCACAATTTCCTCCGTCTGCTTCTCCCAGTCTGGGGACTCCCTATCTGGAGTTGGAGGAATCCCTGCAAAATCTCAGCAGAGAAAAGCCCAGACATTATTCCACATTTTGCTCCAGCCCACATAAAAGCAACTTGTTACATTTATTATTCCTATTCTTTAAATCCCTTCACTTTTAAGCACCCCTACAGCCTCCCCTTCCTACCGGGACCCTTTGCAGAGCAGCCAGAACGCAGGCTGGAGCACTCGGCCATGCTCACAGGCAATGCAGAGAGCATCAGCAGTCAACTTGTCTTGAGGATAAGGTTAAAAAGGTCTGATCACACCGTGGTGAGGGCAGCACGAGCCCCGTCTGTGCGGGCCACAGGAGCAGGGCTGGTCCTGTCACACAGGACTATGCTTTAGCCTGTACAAGAGAACAGAGGTTCCTGCTGGGAAGGGAACCCGCGCTCCCTGGGACTGGCATCGCTCTGCACCATCAGGGCAGAAACCACCGCAGGCAGCTCTGGAGATAGCTCAGCACTGACCACCTCTGTGTCCTCAACACCTTGATGCTTTGCTGAGGCAAAACCAGAGAATAAAGCAAACACAGGAAAGGCCAGGATTGAACAACTCAGGAGGAAAGGCTGGAGCATGGCCAACCTTGTCCAGAAGGAAATGTTTTCCTGGGCAGGGGGTGAGGCAGTGGCCCAGGTTGCCCAGAGAAGCTGTGGATGCCCCATCCCTGGAGGGGTTCAAGGCCAGGCTGGATGAGGCTTTGGGCAACCTGGGCTAGTGGGAGGTGTCCCTGCCCATGGCAGGGGGTGGGACTGGATGGGCTCTAAGGTCCCTTCCAACCCAAACCATTCCACGATTCACACCGGCACGCAGGGGGAATGCAGGTCTCCTATTCCCACCACCACCCATGTCCATCTCCTCCACCCACAAGCCTCAACCGCCAGCTGCTCACTTATGACACTTCCTTTTACAGATTATTTTAAATTCTGTCTCAAATTATTTATTCTTGCATGCTTGTCAGTCTCAGATGCTACTAAAATATTTGCTTTGTAAACAAGAGTCTTTTCCAGGAAAGCAAGGTAAGGAACAGGAACACCCCCGAGGGCTCCTGCCAGTCAAGCAAACATCTCAGCACCCCAGCAGCACGCCCCACAAGAGCAGGGGTTGCTAGAAGAGCCGGCTGGCATGTCCGACAGGCAGATATCTGCCTGGGTCAATGCCACAGGAGATCTTGTTTCATGGCAAAACAATTGCTCATAAAAATTCCATTTAAGTTACTATAACTTAACATCGTCCAAACGAAAACCCAGGGGCTACGACTGAACCCCGGGTGACTCTACTGAGTCGAAGGGCATTTTTTGTGGGGGTTTTGTTGTTGTTGTTTTGCCTTTTTTTTAATATTCATTGATCTGAGCAAACATAATAATCACCATCTGTTGTGAACACAGTTGGAATGGAGGAAAAAAAAAAAAAGGATCACATGCAAAGCTGGTGTAAACCAGAGTAATTCCTCTGACCCCAGCAGGTCCATCAACACCCAGGTAAAGCGTTTCGTGCAATTTCTGTCTGAAATTGCTCATAACATTAAAACTGCACTTTTAGCCAGAGGGGTTTTGGTCTGGTTTCTTTTGTGGTTCAGGGTTGCTTTGTGTTTTCTTTTGTTCTAACGCTGTTGTACTCTAAGTGGAAAAGGATCTCAGATCTTGACATCCCACTTCACTAGAAAGATGTCACTGCGCAGCATCCGTGCCTCTGCCTGCCGAGCCAGACAGCCCAGCACCTCCTCAGCCCCCTCCATTACCAGGCTGAGACACTGAATAAATTCCCTCAGCTCCTACAGAGGGTAAAAACAACACAACACAAGCAGGAATGTTTAATGACTCAGTGCAACGGAAAATAAATGGCTTAAAAACACAAGTGCTTTTTGCAAAAGCAAGCTCTCCACTGCTGGAGAAGGAGCTGAAGCCAACTGCATCCTTAACCATTGAGGTGCCCTCGCCATCAAGTGTGGGGCCAGCCCAGTGCCCCCACCCCAGAGACCTGGCAGGAGGTAGTGCCCCAAGGGCTCCAGACCCTGTTCAGATCTCTGGGATCCTCCGAGCTCAAGGGACCCTGCCTGCTCTGGCTGATTCCTGCAGATGCGCTGGGTGCAGGCAGCGATAGCCAAGGTGGGCGCCTGGACGGAGGGCGAGCAGAACACACCGCGCTCACGGTCACTGCTGGCACGGTAAAAACTTTACCGCTGGAGCCACTAAAAAGACGCAGGTTTACCCAAGATCCAAACAGTCTTGACTCATGGGCATAGTCCTGCTGGGGACATGGAGCAACTTGCATCCACACCACTCAAGGATAAATGAGCAAAACAGGCTTTGAAGAAAAATGTCCTGTCCCCATGTATTATTCATCTGCTTGGCATCTTGCAAAATGCTTAGAAACCTCTCACCCCAGCAGTGAGATACGACAGGCTTGCAGCGGGTGTCAGGATCAGCTCCAGCAGTGCTGAACACTGCGCGGAACAAGGGCACAAGCAGCTCCGTACAGAGCCGCACTCCGTTCTCACATGGCTAGGGTGGCACGTCTCTAGACACCCAACACAACGGATATATCCGATAACAAACACAGGAAAAAACGCAGCAAAACTACAGGTGAGATTTTCCAACATGAGCACGTAATGGCAACAGTTGGGTGAAATCTGGATATCTATCAGTCAGCAGTGCTTTTGAAAAATAACAAACCACAACACCACTGTCTTCCCAATTCCTACCTTACTTTCATTCCCATTTCAACACAACTTCTGCCACCCGAATACCAACAGCACTAGAGAACGGTACAGATCACCCAGAGCCCAGGACAAGATTCTTTAGATGGCTAGAGGAATTGATTTTTAGCAATGGGGGGATTTTCGTTGGATTTGGAGCATTTTTATGGGTTTTGGTGAAAGCTGGCACCGAAATGATGCTGGACTTCAAGTGAAATGGGATCTCTCGTATCACCAGAGCAGGAAACAAACTGCAGGAAAGCTCAGATGTGAAGCAGGATGAATAGCAATTGGTTTCTGTCTCTGGTGACTTGTGAATTTATTATTACACTCCTAAAGCATATCACGCTGATCTCAAACCTTCATGTTGTCACGGGTTTCCTGGGCAAGCAGGATTATTTTGGGATTAATCCTTTGCTAGATTTAGCAGTGCCTTAGATGCTGAAACTCTGCACGAGAGCCGGTCTCACTGATTTCTCCACCTGGCTTTTCTTGGCTGCCTCGACAAGTACTGACAGGTATTTATAAGACCCTGGCATAATTCAGCCCAGGGTAATTAGCATTATTTTGTAGAAAAGGAGTTTAAGTGCATGCAACCGTACCATAACACTGTTCACATTGCACTCGACAGGCTAACAGACAGGGGTTACACACATTTTATACACACCTATTACACACACGTTTCCTAGATAACACTAAGCCTGAGTCTTTTGCAGTCCTCGGGGAGCCTTCTCACTGATGAGGTGGATTTGGCTGTAAAAGGCAGAGTGACCTAAAATCTGAGGCTTAAAGTGTTGTGTAACCTTTGAAATAAATAAATAAATAAATTAGAAATTAAATTTCCAAATAAACCAAAACCTCAAGGGAAGAATCTCATCTCAGTATTCGGGAGCCTTTAGCCACATGTTTCCAGCTAACATTTAATGTAGCTGGAAGGCTAAATCCCTCCCTCTCAAACAAGAATATGGCCTTTAGGGTTCCC
Organism: Syrrhaptes paradoxus; assembly: GCA_013400615.1. Taxonomy (NCBI): domain Eukaryota; kingdom Metazoa; phylum Chordata; class Aves; order Pterocliformes; family Pteroclidae; genus Syrrhaptes; species Syrrhaptes paradoxus. Next base: position 57,740 of record VZTO01027911.1, on the reverse strand, counting down.
ATCCCAAGGGCTTAAGAATGGAGAAGTGGGTTATTTACGTTTACTCTTGAAAAATGTGTATTGCCAGATATCAAAAGAAAAAAATAAGTACACACTTATGTCCTCCCTCAATTTTACCCTGCAAAATCAAGAGAGAGAACAAGCAAAACAACTGTCCTGATAAATCATTCAACATTTTTACTTGTCATGCCAATTCTATAACTTCATAATTCAAGACCTTCGGTAGACCTCTCTACCACAAAGGCTAAATTAAAAAAAAAAAAAAAAAACAAACAAAAAACACACAAACCCTAAATTTCAAATGGCATCAAGGATCTCATAGCGGGTACAACAAGGCTCCCTGCAACCCAACAGCACCAACCACGTGGGATAAAGCCTCATTTTACATTTGGTGGGCCAGGTTACTTTATGGCATCCAGCGTCAATGCCGCAGCAGTGTTTCCCTACCTGCCCAAAACCAACAAAATCCCAAACGTCACTCTGTCAGTGGAGCTTTGCAGCCTTGTTCTGGGTTGATTTGGGGCAAGGGAAGACTTTGCTTATGTGCTGTCTGCCCTGCAGAGGAAGGCCAAAGGAATCAGCAATGGTTTTTCTTCTTTGTGCATCATGAAAGTTAAAATCCCCAGTGTGCTCCAAACACGAGTACGCTTGTGTCTCTGTATAGTAACAAAGTGTAAACTTTATCCTGTACAAAAGATGATCACAAAAGAAAAATTCAGTTCAAGCTCTCTGTTTTCACAGGGATACGGAGAATAAAAGGTGCAAACAACCCAGAAGGAAACGGGGCTGACCTGTCCCTCGCTCTCTCTTCAAACACTAACTTCAGCCGCGGCTCTCAGCACAACAGACTTTTATCAGCAGCAGGTCTGCCTTATCCAGGGCACCACCTAGGTATTATGTCTGATTTCAGAGGCAGAGAAAATACAGGCTCTTGAAAACATCACTCCCCCTCCGCATCCGTGGGCTGAGCGAGGCGGTGAGCTCAAGCCCCGGGGAGCCGCCGGATGGTTTCCATCGGCTCAAGGCACAGGGTGCAATTGCAGAAAAGCCGAAAATTGAGACCTTATGTACACGCACATCCACATACAGACACACAGGGAAAATTGCTATCAATTATGCTAGTTAATTATACATTATAATAGAATTAGAGTAAACCCTCCTCATTATCTCCTGGTTCAGCCCCGCTCCGCAGCACGCTGACCACATGCTGTCCTAATGCCAATAGCCCTCTCGCATTAACCTTTATCTGCGCCTCGCAGCGCTGCTCTTCGCTACGCGTATCGGGCTTGTTGTGACCTTGTTCCTGGCTGACCTTTCCTTGAAATCTAACATTTGTAGCAGTCCTGGAGACTGGCTCATCTCCCACAACCTTGCAACCAAGATACATCTTCCTACACGCAGCACGCCGTGTTTTCGCCTTGTTCCTGGGATCCTCGCCGGCTGTCAGAGGTCCTCCGCCCTCCGCGTTTCTCAGAGAGGTTATGACATTACCGAGACAGTTTACAACTGCTGCTGTATGTTCAGTTATTAAGAGGAAATCCTGAGGGACATTTCATTATTATTATTATTACTGTTTTACGAAGGGGCTGTCAAAAACAGACAATCGCATCCATGCCTACAAGCAGCAGCACCACCCTGGCTGTACTTCTCGTGGCCACAGCAGCCAGGACACCGAGCCCCCGAACCAGCCTGCATCCCCAAAACTGTGATTGAGGCAGATTAAAGGGACTTTTTATGGCTGTGATTCACTGCTGGAGGCAGCAGCTTGCTGCTGGAGGCTCAGAGCAATGGTGTTCGGCACAGATGCCTGTGTGGGAACCCAGGCTCCCGCAAGCGACACATCCTCAAGCATCCCTGACGAGTCCTGACTCCATTGACTCACACTGCGGGGACAGAATCATCGTCGTGCATCGGAGGAAGCCGTGACCTGCATAATATTTGCTCAAAGTAAACATGCTCTATTTAAAAAAAAAAAAAATAGAGAAAGGAACTCAGAACAAAGTTTTCCTTTGAAGGATTACAGAGAAAAATCCCTCAGGAGGAGGAAGAGTCCTTCCAAAGAGGACAAAGTCCCAACTGCCACACACCAGATCTGACACAGCAGAGCAGTGAAGACAATGATTTAAATTCCCAAGAGTGCAGGGAGTGCAGTTTAACTGAGTTTCCTCCTTTTCCACTACAGCAATAATACAAAGCCGCAAACAGCATCCTGGTTTCAGACTCTGCTGTGTGCTCCCTATAACCTTCCCCAAAAACTTCCATGGGGGTTTAGGTGTCAGAGATTAAAACTGAAAACCACATTTGTGAAGGAAAGTCCGGGAACATATTTTTGCCTGGTTGGATTATGTTAAGGGAAAAAAAAAAAAAAAAAAGGACCAAAAAAAGACAGATTGGCTGAAGGTTTAGCTCAAAAGTGGCTGAAGCTTCCATCTTAGCAAAGGGAAGTATTAATACAAAAAATAATAAAAATGCCCTTAGAAAGTTCATGAACACAACAACTAAGCTACACTCACAAATAAGGGCACAAAAAAAATTGTTTCACAAGAACAACTTCTACCGGAGCAGCATACTGTATCCAAGACAAAACCAAGGCAGTTATGAAGATGAAACACACCAAAGGCTTCAGAAACAGGTGAATTTGTGTTGCTAAGCGGATGTGGTAGTGGTCACACACACCCCACCAGGCAGAGCACACCGACTGCCCCCCGCGTTTGCTCTGCCCACACCACAGATACAAAACCCACTGCCAGGGGCTTGGGACCCACCAGGGCTGGATGGACCCCAGCATCGCTCCACCTGCCCCCAAACACCCACCAAAAGCAGAAAGTAGATGCAGAGTCCCCCAGCCCCCTGCACACACAGACCAGCACATGCCACTGCTGGGAAACGCTCTGATGACAGGGAAAGAGCTTATTTTCTTTTTTACCCTGACCCTTACTTCTCCCGAGATATAAAGCTTAAACAACTCAACGTTTAAGGATCATTGACGAAAGTCACAAATAGCTATATTATGAAAAAATTGCTTTAACATTTTAAACCCTCAAATGTCATCCAAAATAACTGCAGTCAGCCTGAAAAGATGGGATTGTTCACTCTGCAGATGTCCAGCAAAAGACCTGGGCAGGGTTTTACATCTCGCTTTCAAACAGCATCATTTCTGTCTTGCAACGGAAACTCTCCTTTCTTCAGGGAGGTCAGTGAATAGAGAGGAAGAGATGCTCCAAGCTCCTCTGGGTGATGGATACAAAAGCCACCAACCACTTCCAGCAGAAGGCATGAACCCAACCCCACATCGCTGGCCAAAGAGCGGTGAACCTGCCGACTGCATCTGCCAGAGCATCTCCCCTGCTCCTGCTGCTGCCCTCTCCTCCAGCCCCTTCCTACCAGTGAGATAATCTGGCCTTTAAATAGGGTTCACAGCACTTGAACCCAAATCTGCAGAGCAAGGGAAAGCCGAGTGAGGAGGCCAGCACATCAGGTGTTCGGATGAGATGCTCTTTTGATACCTTCCAGGTTTTGAAAAGGCTTTTTATGCATTAGATCTACCCTTTTTTTAATACTAGGAGGACAAAACTGCACTTACGGGGGAAAGGAGCATAAAAAAGGTAATAAACATTTAATGATCCAATAATTGGTTATATCAGAGTAATCACTGTTCAGTAATTAACTCTCATTCCTGCTTGCTCATTTGGTATTTTCTGTACCCTTTGATAGGTTCCTGCGACTATGAGCATTCCTCAGAAACTCTTACACTGAAACCTTTTGATGAAGCTAAAAAGCGATGATACCATTAATCACTACACACGTCCCGGTGGTTTTCAGACTGTGTCTGAGACGGTGCCTTTCCTCTCTGCACATCTCTGCTCAGCTGTCTTTAACACGCCCATTTGGCCTTAGGATTGGAGATTTTTCTCCCTTGCTTCTTCATGTTACAGGAAAAAACGAATTAGTTATACATTTTCTGTGCCACAGGGTTAGTGGGAAAGCACACCAACATAAAATTACATCTTGAAAGATAACAAAAAAAATAATTGCATTGCACTATCACAGAAGAATACAGAGAACAGCTGGCACGGTGTTGCAATGTAAAACTAGAATTAAACTCAGGTTAGTGCCACTTCCAACTAACTGCCCACAGTAAGCAAGAGAAGACAGACACTGGGCTCCTGCTATAGCTTTCCATAACCAGCCCTCTTTCCCCACAGCACCACAAAGCACTGGGAGAGCAGAGCGTGCTGGCACGGCGTCATTTCAACCATGGCAATCAGACCGTGGCTTAGCAAAGGGGGTGAGGATTCTCCTTGAAAGAGTGCTCAAGGGATCAGCTTTATCCAAATTTCAAGACAAACCGATATAACGGAAGGAGATTTCATTTACGGTCTTCAAATATTAAAAAAAAACCACATTGCACAGTTTACACGGTTAGAGTAACAGTGCTGTGATTTAACAGCGATACATTTGCTCAGGAAAAAATGATGCTATAGAAATTCTGTTTTGTCCAAAGTAGAGATATTATTGATTAGGAAAAACAAGCTAAATTCAAGTTACTTTCTTTGGAGTGAATTTTGATCTCAGTTGCATCAGCAAAGAGCCCAAGTAATGCCACGATGGCATTTCCTCACACTCTGCATTGATCGCAGCCAGCCTTTGTTCAACCAGAAGTTCTTTCTCGAGACAAATATCTGCTGAACTTAAAACTAGAAAAGCTATTTTTTTTCCCCTTAAAGATTTCTTTACTATATGTTTATTTCCAGTTGCCACCACGTTACACCAAACCAGCTCTGCTGCTTTGGGGAGCTGCCTGTGGCTGGCAGGATCTCTGAACACGAGGTGCTTTTCTTCCCAAACACACACACCCCTCCGCTCTCAGCGCAGATCACACAGCAGGACCTTTTGCCTCGAAGGTTTGAAAAGATCAGAGGTCACAGAAGAACACAAGAAAAAAAAAAAAATACATTCTTCAGAAGTCAAATATTCTGCCCCAATTGTCAATATTACGCAAGATGCTGGTATTGCAAGATCGTGTTTTTAACGGCGGCTAAATAAAGTAATGAAATGACAGTCAGTTAACACAAGGAATACTGATATTGAACATGAAATATCAAGTTAATCAAAACCACGTACATCAAGCAGTCAATTATGCCCTGCACCAGCTAGCAGCATTTCCTAAAGCACGTTGAGCTGGAGCTAAGGCATTTGCAGATCTGAACTGGAGGGAGCGTAAGTTGTTTGTATGTTACTCATGCACTTGAAGGCATTAGTAGTGATGGGAAGGGAGGGAGACAGGGAAGCAGATTGAAAGGGGCAGGAAAATTAGAGAGAGCTCCTTGCCATTAATGGAAAAATAACTGCAAAGTGCTGTAACAGATTTCTCCTCTTTTGTATGCATAGGAATATTTATTTAATCAATGTTCTGTAACAAAACAGGCCTCTGGTGAGCTATTGTAGAGAGTGAACTCCATTCAGAGAGTGGTGATTTGAGTCCTGCCACCTGTTTAGCTGGTATTGGAGAAAGCAACAGGATGTGGCTGGATGGGCAGGTGTCTGCACCGAGGGGGAGGAGGAAGCACCCCCCAGTAGCTTCCCAAAGTAATTACCCAAAGTAATGCCACTTGCCAGGGAAATCTTGATGACTCGTCATTAACAGGACTTACTGCAAGCAGAGCTGCAAAGTTCATTCCTCTTTGGAAGAAACAAATTCAAGCCCATACAGCTGAGGTTTCAGCTTGCCAGAGCTTGCACCAACACTATTACACCCAGACCTGAATCTGTGCTTGAACCCAAACTCATCCCCATCCTCACTGCCCAGATGCTCACATTCAGGCATCAGGCAAGAGACACACTAAATATGAAGCTTCCAACAAACGGGGGCTCACGCCAGCCCGCAGCGCGGCTAAGCTGACCAGTTCCCTATTTCCATCCCGCCGTTACCTGTGGTCACACAGCTGAGCTGCCTGCTGGGCCTTTCCCAGCACGTCCGGGGTGCTCCACAAGCTGCCATATCCCGCATCCTGCATCCCGCATCCCGCATCCCACAGCCGGGTGCTGAGCTGCGTCAGGAGGCAGAGCTGGGAACACGCCTTGGCCCCGTGGCTCCAGAAGCTGTCTCCCCACCAGACTCCACTGCCTGAAGGCTCCAAACCAAGGCACTCTCCCAAGCCTTCCCTAATTTTCAAGAAGTCGCTGTTACAAAGCCTGACATGAAGGATATATTTATGTACGTACCCAGTAACATCCCGCTCCTGACTGCACTTAAGCGTACACTCCTGTTAAGTGCACTGCGCTATGATTTTTAACAACATGTTCAAGCACTGTCTTAAAGAGGGACCAATTTAAACATCTGCATAATTACTGGCCTTAAACAAAGCCCTGACAAGGGCCTGCTGCAAAACCTGGGGATGTAATGGGAGCTCCTCCCTGGACCAAGTTTCTGTCTTCCTCATTTCCACGCTGTTTGCTGCGAAACATCCCATACACATGAACTTCACATTCATCTGACACAAACCTTATCACAGAGCAGCTTTGCTCTTAAATTCGTTACACAAGGACTAAAAAAAACTGCATTTTTTTTTTTATAGGCCAGTTAGTAACAGAGATACACCAGTTTCATGACACATTACACTTGCAGACCCTGGCATTAACGACAGACCTGATTTGTTTATCGCCGTTGCAGCTGCCAGGGTTAGCAATACATCCTTTCAACATTTCTCATCGGTAGAATGAGAGTTTCTTCCCTATTCTGCAATGGATTTAAGGGAAGGTATTACCATAAGATATCCACCGCAGCTGGGACAGATATTGTTGAAAGGGACTGGAAACTGAAGCAAGCCATAACTAAGCAACACTAACTTTTACATCATTAATAATCATAGCAGCATAACTAATCTGAATTTCACTGAGTTACCCTTCACATCACATTTCCTTAACGAAGTGATTGCTGTCAACAATTTTAAGGCAACACTACAGCTGTATTTTAAAAGGTAGTTGACAATAATAGAAGTGCCTTTAGCTATTTAAATATGCATTCTAGCTAAGCCCCTGCTAAATATGTATAAGCATTGGTGTCTTGATGTCCTACAGTTACATTCTGTAGATGCTTTATGTTAACCACTTACTATTTGAGCATCCTTCAGATGCTAATTAAGTAGCCAGGCAATCTCTAAAGAGGGAAAGCACTATTAAACCCATTTTGTGGACAGGAAAACTCAGCTACAGCAAAACTAACACTCCAGCTCAAGGTGACACCTAAGCACATATTTGACTTCCCACTAAGCAGTAGCTCACACATCGGCGCTGTCCCCATAGGCCGGCTTCTCTCAGTCAAGAAACCCAAATAAATCCACAAGGCTGGGTGCAGCACGTCCCATGAGCATAGGCATGGATCCCAGCCCAAACCCATCCTTATTCAGCACAACCACAAGCAGGTGCTCGCACGGCCACACTGAACCGGGAGGGGAGGGACCGCTTCAAGGTTACCAAAGACGACTGTGCTTGCACGGAAACAAACCCACGGCTCCAAGGACCCGCTCAGCATCTTAATGAAGGAGTGTGTTTGAAGGACAAGAGATATCAGAAGGGTTGTTTTGGGAGGGACCTGCACAAACCCAAACACAACAGCGAGCACGTGTGGCAGAAGGCGAAGGTGGCCACGGGCCAAGCAAGACCCCCCCAGCCCGCTTCCATGTCCTGGCTGGGCACAGCACTAAACTGAGCAGGCTGCAAAAAGACAAAAATAATAACAGAACTGAAAAAGAGGGATCTTCTTTACATCTAATATCCCCCTGACTCTCTCGGTTTCCCCTGTTGATGGTGTAAAGAGCACAAGCATCACTCCGCTCTGGAGGGAGGCTGTGTGCTACATCCCGTGACACCGGCATCCCATGATGCAAATACTGTGCTGGCTTTTGCTGAGAGAGGCACTGCAGACCTCAAACCTGCCCTAGAAAATTCACAGTGAGGGTAGAAAAAAGGCAGAAGCTGAACAGAATGCCCTATACTCTGACACATGTGGAGCTGCACAGTGTAAACTCATCCTTTGTATGTGAACATAAAACAAATACCCAAAACATTCAGAGCAGCAGCCCAGCACAGAGGACCAAAAAAAAAAAAAAAACCACCCTTAAAATTTCAAAGCCAATCTTGTGGTTTTTACATTCTGTGTATTTTTCCATGTTGTCATCGGCACTTCCCTTCAAGACTTCTTGCAAGTCTCGTCGGTGCGGCTGGCAAGCCCTGAGTGAGCCCTGCAAGCGACGCAGGGCGAGGTAGGACCGCAGCCCTGGTGCAGAGGTCCCACATGTATCCTTCCCCATGTATTTGAAAGGATGTCAGATATCCTCAATAAATAAACAAACCCTTCCCTAACCTATAATATAAACCGACACAGTCAAGTGCAGCCTATTCACACGAAAATGTGGTGACCCATACTCTAACACCGTCATCTAATCCTTGAACTAAAGACAGTTTAATGCCTTCACAAATCCATATGTTTTCTAATACCACCATTGCTGTCAGCAGACTACAGGAGAGGCTCTTTGAAGATGGAAGTAAAATGACAAAGCACATCATTGTGAAGGCAATTATATGCTGCAGTAACCATTTTACAATGGCCCATATGGGCTGTATTTCAACAACGCAATTTCCAAATCTGCCTTAGCAAACATACATCTCTGTCCCAATCCCAGGTAGGTTTTGCAAAACAAAATAAGACTGCAGCCAGAACAAATCTAAAATATGGATAACAGATGTAAAAATATGCCAACAAGGATACCAGTGCAATTTTTTTGTCAGAGTACCAAACAAAGAGAGCAGCCACAGCAGACCTTACGAGGCTATTCACAGCAAAGCTACCCATTCAAGGGACTTAGAGACCTGGTTTTATCAGAAATCTGATTATACACTCGCATGCTTTCCTATGCAGCTGCCCAATTCACTGTTGCAGACATCATCCCATCCACCTCCCCAGGGACTGCAGGGCAGGGGAACTGCAATCCCAGTTTAGAAGCTAAAATCAGACATGAATCAAAGCCGTGCAGGCTTGCTCCAAATCACCTCTGACACCCAGGACTAGGGCCTAACTGAAGGGAACTTGGGGGAAGCAGGGAAAAAAACATTAAAAAAAAAAAATCAGGTCCTTACAGTCCTTACAGCTGCAGTTTCAAATGCATGTTCTCGCTGCTCGGGCTCTGCTGCGGTAACTGGGGCCATGCCATCACCCCAGCACCAGTTCCAGCAGCCTCGAGGCTGCTCTGCCAGCCCAAAAATCTCTCCCTCCTGTTCACGGAGAAACAGGAGGCAGGTCTGACGAGCAGTCTTCACAGGGCAAAATTATACAAAAGCCGTACTCTAGTGAAAAGTAATTTTAATTCCATTTCTTTTCAGTAATCCCCCGCAGTGGTCCATTGCTTTTGGAGGCTCTGGGCTGGATACCTGCTTTGCCAGTGGCACAGTTTTCTAGGGGCACTGGGGTGAGCCATGGAGGATCAATAACCAGACAGACAGGAGGTGCTCAACATCCTGAAGGGCCACACACACGACTTACAGGCTGCCAGACACCAGTTGGACAGTCCTACATCCAGAATTACCAGCAATAAAGGAACAGACATGAACATCTTTCCCCCTGAACTGAAAGAGTCATAAAAAAAACCTTAAGCTGCCTATAACAAAGACAGAAATGGTAAAAGGTGAAAATTTATAAGTTCATTGCCAATTCATTAACAACAAACCGGCTGCATCATATTTCTTACATGTCAATGGCAGAGGACATCCTGCCAGTCACACATGGAAAGCGTGGAGCTAAAAACCACCGACGCAAGGGGAACGTGCAGCCGGGTAGTCAGTAGCCAGGTCTAGCAAAGAGCATGATCCAGTTCTTATCATTGTCAGCTCCTCAAAATGATCCAGTGAAGCCAGGCAAGAGCATTTCAAAGACTTTAATCCATGTGAAATATTACTTCCTGGAACCGGAAATTCAATCCCTAGCCATGAAAACAAAAAGCACACTCATAAATGTACCTTTCAGCTCAGCCAATATAGCCATATTTAGGCTCTCTCTCAAAAAAAAATCCTTTACTCATTAATATAGAGGAAACTTGAAATGATTGCTGTAATTGCAGTTAAAAAATTAATCATGTTTTGAGATAAATGCAGATAAAAGCATGTTTTACTAATTATCTTTTGAAGCTTCCGCTCATGAAAGATTAAAGGTGGAAGAAAAGTTGTTCAAGTATTGAAGACAAAAATCCTACCATTTAAAACCGCTTTGAAGCCACGTACCTCATACGATTGATCCTTAATGTCCAGATGTATTAAAAAAGGAGTCTTTTTCATTCAGAAAAAGTCTAACAAAACGTGCCCACTGGAGCTTTTACACAGACAGCTCCCTGAAAATCAGGGCGATTTGCAGCCAGCTCTGCGCAGAACTGCAGCCCCCAGCCCAGCACCAAGGCAGGATCGGGCTCGTGCCCAAAGCCCCTCGTAAGGCAGATGGCTGGATCGCCTCTGGTTCATCCCCAACTGGGGCAAAGAACTTCAAGCCAAATTCAAAACAGAATTCAAGAATCTGGGGCTTCACTGAGCTCTCCAGACCTGCAGTCATATCAATCTACTTACAAATTATTATTACTGACCCCAGGGTCTGCCACCTTCAGAGGTTACTGGAGGCAGCAGAGGGATGTGGGTCTCTCTGGGACTGCTGTCCCTGGAGGAAATGTCACCAAATCCGCAAAAGTCAAGGCTTTTCAGTACCAGCATCAGCTCTTGAACAGAAAACCCCCATCACCAGCCATGGGGGTTCTACACAAGGCACGTGAGGATCTATTTCCATCCCTGGGGCTTTTAAAGGAACACAGGTTATCTGGGGTGCAAGTTACTCAAAAGCAAGCCTGCTACTTCCCTTCACACGCCTGGAACTAACAAGGCAAATAATTCCCTTCCTGCTCCATTCCAAGAGCCTATTTTATATCAGTAGTTTGCAGACTATTTCTAAGAAGCCCAAGAGCGTTAATTCAGAGAGCAAACCTATTGACTCAAGGCTTAAATTCACCATCTGCGTATCCACCACTCCACTGGAAAAAAGTTAGGCTTCTACAAACTGAAATGAGTTGAAAAATACAGAAAATTGCTAAGATACTTTATAGCCATTTCATAGACTCAGCAATGCTTTCTATCAGATTTTAATAGCGTCACTACATCTGAAACATCTAAATTTTAGGAGGAGTTTCCTTACTCTCAACCCCAGTCACCTGCAGCATGACGGAACCAAAGCCTGTTGTCACGGTGCAATTTTCAAAAGCATTTAACGGAGCTCAAATGCTACAGAAAGTCAATGTCAAGGCCTCTTTAGTCCTCTAGAGTTCTGAGAGTTAGGACAGATCTGAAACAGTCCAGTTGACACCAATCCTCTACGGGAAGGGACCTGCTGTAAAGAATATTCTTCTCCAGCAGCCACCTGCTCTGTATTTCTTCTTGCTCCTCTCCCCATCCTCACTTAGCCCGCTCCCACCATGAAGCATCAGGGACTCCGCATTAATAAACTCTACCATTGCTACAAACGTGAACAGGACTAGGTAAAAGATTAAATAGTTGGGTTTGTCACAACCGCACATCCAAGGAAATTTGCCAATGTCTTTTTATTTGCATATCTGGCAGACTGCCCCAGCCAACTAATACAGAAGTGACAGCGTACAGGTGTATTAGTTTAGAGTTTGCCTTTAATCTAGAGGTGTCAATTTGTTTCTCTTTTAATTACATCCATCTTGATATGTTATTACAACCTCATGAAACTTCTTCATTATGTGAATGGCTATAAATACACACACATGACAAACAGTTGTTATAAATTTTCTGGTTCAGCAGCAGAGGCACAATATCTTAGCCCACACAACATGTACATTGCAAGTTTCAGTGCTCCCTCTCCTCTCTTCTTCTCCCTTCTATTTTATTTTATCCAATACCAAAATTTTTATTTTTTTTAATTTAATGGATCCTCTAAAACTTCTACACTAGTAGCAGCATTCTGATACAAATACTATCAGCTTACAGAGCCACTGCAGCACATGTGTGTCCTTCTGGGCTGCGCCTCTGTGAGAATGTCTGTTTGTCATTAGGCAAATATAAGGAGATTGCACTGAGGTCTTATAAACATGCAAAGATCCACTTTTGTAGCTACATAATTCACTGAGTTTTTCAACACACATTCTGAGGTTGAAAACTTGGCAAATCCATCCACCAGATGTATCTTTCTGATCCCAGAACTCATTAAAATTTACTTTTTTTTTCTTCTTTTTTTTTTTAAAGTCCAGCAGACTCAGCTATTGAGCCACATTAATTGCATTTTTATTATTTTTTTCCATAGTTAAAATGACTAATGCTGGAAGAGTCACTGCCTACAAGCACAATAGCCAGCCAGTAAAAACTACTAGAACCTTTAATCGTTCAGTAATATCCAAATCACATAAAATAAAGAGAGGCAATTTGGTCCCCTCAAAACAGACGGTTTTGATTTTCAGTATTTATTTTGAATTTTCTTGAAAGGAAGAAAAAGAGAGGAGAAAAGAGACAATTTCACACCAAAAGATTCCATTCAAAGGTCAAAGCGCCCTTGACATGCATTAAAACCCACAACACTAACAGACTTACACCATAAATCGTCCCCAACAGCAGCGCTTCTTCGCTTGCCTTCTTACCACGCAGACTCCTTGGAGGTCACAACTACCTTCGCGGTCCCCAGCCCTCTATCTGTGCCCGCTCTATGGATGTCACATCATGCCGGGTCTTTCAACACACCTGGGTGGCTCTGGAGCACGCTGGAGAGTGCGTGTTACCCAGCGCCCGCAGCTCCCAGCTCGCTGCCCCGCACCTGCTGGAAGCTGGGGACCAGACACCAGTTTCTGGAGGACCCTTGAAGGACATGCATGGCACACTCCAGAAACACACGGTGCCAAGCACCTGGACGTGCAGAAGCCAAGATGAAGGTGGCAAAAGCAGTCGGGAGCCACATGAACAACAGAGCCCCACTGGACACTCCCATTTCATACCAATGAGCCAGGTCATTTGGCCACCTCTCCTCCATTCCACCAAGAAGTCTCAAAACTGAAGCAGATTCTCAGACTGAAAGGTCTCAGGTCACTTAGGGCTTCCAGAGAAAGAAAAAAAAAAAAAAAAAAATCAATGCCTTGAGCAATTATAACTCATCTAAGCCTCAGCAATAGGAAATGGTGTGCAGACAGCAGAACACAGGCTGGGGAAACTTGCCAGGAGGGAGAAGTTACACCACATGTGTTTCATACCCAGGGCCACCGCGATCCTGCACCAAGAGCCACCTGTGTGTGGCCCAGGAGAAGTCAGTGGCAACCACTTCTGCCTCATTGGCTTCACTTCACGGGCAAGGAAATGAAAACGCCTTTACTGCACCGGGAGGATGAGGTAACAGTGGCTGTAGGACACTCCAGAGCAACCTGCAAGCTGGGTCACCTCGAGCCCCAAGGGTGGGTGGCCCAGGACACAGTAACCGGTACCCACATGTAGGGAAAAAGGTGACAGTGGCTTGCAGATCTCACTGACAGGTAAGAGGGTACCTGCACCAGAGATTATCACTGTTACATACTTTCCTCCAAATAACTGTCCCTCTCGTAGTCAACCTGTTAGAGGAAGGCTTCTCACAAACTCTCATGAACTCTGTTCTGCATCTGGCCACTGTTTGATGGCATGGGAATGTACAACATGTTTTAAAGTCTGATACAACTCTGTTACCATCACTCTGCTACACAAGGAGGACCTCTCCAAAACTTCCGCCACCTAAAAGCTAATGTAATCTAGAACCTCTGGTGCCTGCCTCTATCCACCTCTCCGACTGAGGTGCGCACCCTCATCCTGCCGCATCCGCTAACCCACTCCAGGTGGTTTCATCCAAACAATGCTCAGCACAGGGCATGTCTCTAAGGCTGAAGATGTTTGCTTGCTTTCATGAGCTCATCCAAGACAGGACAAGCCTGGGCTCGTGGATGGGGAAGACAGGTTAGTGGTGGTTTTGTTCCCAAACCAGAAAGTTCCCTTTGCTACCAAATAAAAGTATGAAAAGAGGTGATTTATAAAAGCACCAGTTCTAGAGGAGAAGCAACTTCCACTTTGGGAAGCTGGCAAACACATGTGAGATAGATTAATGGGCAACCATCCTGGAGAGAACACCAAACTGATCTCCTGCGTGACTGTGGAGTAACTATTCACATTTGGACTTGGGATATCAATCATATCAGTAAGACGTGTATCAGCCAGCATGATACAATCTGAAGTTCAGACAGCCAGGACCTTGGGCGCATCAGATATCAAAACACCTCAGCACACCTCCCACGTCTTTGTCTTGGGAGATTTTAAAACCAGCAGGACCAAGATGCACACCAAACGCCAAGTAAATCCACATGGAGCGTACGTCATGCAACGTGATCAAATTAAACCTGATAGGCAACATCTCACAAACAGAAAAATACACACAGTGCCAAGGAATAATCCTCTTCCTTTGCTGACTTTTATTCCATCACTCCTGCACAAGGGAACACAGAACCAAAACCCCCTCCTATAATATTTACCAGACAAAAGATTTACCCTTTTGGTTAAAACCTTCTCTCTCTACCACATGAGTGTGTGAACTTCAGCAGTAGTGTTGCCAAGATACAAGGAGAAAAATCTGAAGATATTAAGGTAACACGCTATTTAAAGGCAAATAGTACAGCAGAGCGGAGCTGGGGATCTGACAAATTGCCACTGCACGTTCTGCTGCTACAGCAAAACAAATCCCTATCTGCATTCGACATTTCTCGTTACTTCCAAAATGGATTTTCATACCCATTTGACAACAAAGGAGTGTAGAGGACTATGATGTTCTGAAGTGGTCTTCACCAGGGCTTGGCACGGAGTCAAAATGACAACAAACTGATTCTTCAAAAAATGCGTACAGCCGGTAATTTGTGGTGCACAGCGAGCCAAAGCCAAACCCCAATGAGAACACAGATACTGAACGGATAAATCACGAGGAAGATGTAGCAGAACACAGGGAAATGTTGGAAGCAACTTCCCTTCCCCTCGCAGAACCCAGGTGATGCTGCCTCAGCAAAGCACTGCAGTTCACGGAAAGGAAAACTGAGAGTTAAACATTTCCACATTTCAGCCCGCAACTTCCTAACTCCATTACCCTTTTATTAATTGCATTTGAGACTTCACTAAACTTGAGCTTGGGCTATTTTTAAAACCTATCTGACTCAACTTATTGTTGCTCAGAACAAAGATTAAACTTCTAATTTAGCTGCAGATAATTACAAGGCTGCAGGTCAGACCCCCCGGTGTAACGTTGTAGGGTCTTACAGTCAAACTGAGAGAAACAGTCCTGAAAAAAAACAAAAATAGTGGCAACAGGGGGGAACAGGGGGCCATCTCACTGAGTGAGGAATCGTTCTGCCTTTCTCCCAGCTGAAGAGTTACCAGGTTTAATGACTTTTTAAGTGGGGACAGATTTTGTTGCGTATTCCCCCCAGCACTGACGCAGGGCTCTCACCAAGGAGTATTTACGAACACAGCAACAGATCTTACCTGGAACTTCAGCAACAACATCCCCCTCCAGTTCTCAGTGTTCCCATCCTGTCCCTGATATTTCTCTATTGATCTCAGTGTTGTAACTCAATCTTTCAACTACCCAGCCCCTTGATGTCTTTCTGCGGATTTATTTTTTTTTTTTGCCTTTCCCTAGTGATCGTTTTCCTTCCAAGTTCCTGGTCCTTTACCCTTATTTTATAAATCTGTTTCTTTGCACTCCCTCATCCCAGCAGAGGCCCCAGATAGGTAACAAGAAAGGGCTTACTTTCTTACCCAAATAGCAGAAAAAAAAAAAAAGATGCCAAGATAAAAAAGATCAGGGTGTCTTTTGTCCTACTGATACGTGGCATAATTCCCATTAACATTCATCTTAAAGAGTGGAGCCGGTGGAGACTATCTGAATCACATTTATCTAAAGAACTTGTCCTTATAAACTCTTCCTTCTTCGAGTCAAGGCCATCGTGCCTCCCACTATCACCTATGGGAATGCCAAAATCCCCACCTTCATTACCCTGTTACCTTCAGGAGTTTAAAAGAACATTTATGCAACAACCACAATTCTCAGTCTTTATCTGCCCAAAGAGACAGTTTCAGACAGCCACAAGGAGTCAGTGGGAGTTGTGGATATCCAGCCTCCCAGAACAGTATCAGGCTTTTAAAAGTAATTTTAAAGTGTTTTAAAAGTAGCCAGGTGCTCAATTATAGCAACACAGGTTTCAAAAATTACCCAAGAGGTTGCTTTAGTACAATATGCATCCTGCTGCTGTTTTCAGCCCTGCTTTCAGTTCAGGTTGCCTTTTTTTTTCTTTTTTTCCAGTTCTGGTTGCTGGGGGTTTTCGTCAAGAGATTCAATTGCTCTGTCAAGGTTATCTCAAAATTTGATCTCAGGTCAATTTACTGTTTCCTCTAAACACACAGTGAAAATAAGAAGCACATCGCTTTTATGATATGCCAGTGTCACACAAAACCTAATGCCGCTCACCATCTGCAGATATCTTCCTTTAGTTACTACCTTCTTTCCTCTGCGGGTCTAAATCTGCAGACTTGCATGTGCAAACAGAGACAGGACAAACACCTAAGCGTCTAAGCAGTCAATAAACACCAGAAGGGCTACCAAGATTTGCTGACAACACTGAACAAACACCTGATGTTATGATGTTGCTGCGGTAAGGCAAGAAGATCAAATTCCTTTTGAAATATGAAGGGATAGAGACAAGGCAGAACAAACTTGCTTGAAATCTCAGAGCATTTAAGTAAACAGGCTAATCAGGCCAGCTAAAGGGCTGGTGAGAAGAGAATGATTTGGGGAGGAAAACCATTCTGCAAGCCAGTCAATCTGGTGTCCAGCTCAAAGCCTCTGCTGTCACCCAGCCAAGCTATTTCTGTTCTCAGCAGGCCGTGCCTAGCAAAGGGTATCACACGAGGGTTATTACAGCAAATTCCTGCATTCGGATGCAAACACAGCGCTACACTGTCAGCGCACACTGACACATAACTGAGATCATGGTATCTTCAAAACCCTCCTGTTATTTCCACATTTTGTTTGTGCAACAGTAATATCTCTATTTTAAAGCCCACATCAGCTGTTAAGCTTTACTCCATCCAATCTTCTATTATTTTTCCTGTCCAACACGTAGAACTGCTGTAGCTAACATCTGCCTAAATCACACAGACTCGTTGGAACAATTGCTTAAAAATTATTTACACTAGGTGGATGGAATCATCTGACACAGAATTTGAAGCTCATTAAATAGCTCCTTGACAAATATTTGTCAGCATTTCTCATTTGTAATTAATTATACTGGGCTTTACCTGATGATAATTTAGCATGGTCTCAAAACAGACTAATGCCTGAATGTTGAACAGGAATTAGCTCAGCAAACGCACTGCGAGATGTGGTGCCAGTTTTATGAAACAAGAATCCCCACTTAAATGCAAGTTCCCCCCTTCCCGCCCCATACCACTTCTGTCTGTGCTTTATAAACGCCTGTGCCCCATTTCAGGCTTGGCAGATGAAGTGCCTGAGTTGCAGCTAAACAAACATCCGCAGAGAAACCTCTTTGCCTTACTCAGTGTTCAGAAAACCTGAAACCAACTGCTTACTCCATAGGGATGGTCAGAGCTGACTCAGGAAAACATAAAGTACTTCCCAGGCTTTAGGCTGTCTTAACATTCAGGTCAGATTTCATTTCTCATCACAGTAAACCATCTTCACCACGTCAACAGCCACAGCACGCCGGTCTCCTGCCCGGGCCCCCACGCACGAGGGGTAGGAGGGAGACATCTCAGTGAAATCTCACCTCGACAGAGAGCTCCGCAGAAACCTCCTCGCCAGCACTGCCAGAGGACGTCATGGAGAAAGTCACTCCAAACAATTGATTTATCACGTCAAACTGGTGCCTAAAATGCCCACCTGGGTTTGGAGGACCTCACGCTGTTATTGTTGGTAGCAAACACACCAGCAGTGCAGCAGGGGCTACACCAAGCTGGGGAGATCAGTCAGCTTGACCAGACACCCACCACACCAACAGCTACAGAACGTCTGCACCTTTCTGTTTTTACAGTCTGAAAAATTTTGGGAGGTCAGGGAGGTGATGTAACTGCCCTGGAGTGAACCTCAGAGCTTGCTGCTGGCAGTCCCAGCAAGGCTACTCAGGGGAGGAGCTGGTGAATCAGATGGAGTTGTAGGACCACATCTCAGCTGCTTAAATACAAAGTGCAGGCTTCTGAAGGTCGAAGCTCCAAGATGCTCCCCAGCGTAGGACACGGGCCTACAGAGAACATCACTACACCAGAGTCCAGCAAAGCCAGGCAAGGATCAGCCCGGCCACATCTGCAATAACACTGCATTTGCTCAACTGTCACTCCAAGGGAGAAAAAAAAAAAAAATCCCCAATGAGACTCCACTCTCTACGTTCAACTCCTTCTTCCCCTCTACTCCCCACGCAAACATTAGAGAGATCAAGGTACGGGATGCCATAAACCCAGAGACAGATAACTAGAAGCAGATGGCCTCTATTTCTACACCAAATAATTTACACTTGAGAAGCATGAGAAAGCTACTGATACCTGGACAGAAAACCAGCTCTGAGAGTGGGAGCTGGTTAAAAAGATAATTGTGCTCCAAGGGATGGGAACTTTTATCAACATAACCATAACAGACACAGCTGACTCCTGCTGAAGCTACAGCTGCCGTGGGATGTGTGCTCTTCTCGTGCAGCACCCGTGTCCCCTTGCCAGCTATGAGCCTCACACAACCCGGTATTTTGCACCATGGGGGCTTTTTCAGTCACCCCAACACAAAGCATTTAGTAAAGGACAGCTAAAATGAAGCTATATGGAAATTCTCTTTCAAGCTTCATATACAGCATTCGTAAGAAGATCCTGCGATGACACCCTGCATCCACCCAGGTCACACACCTTCTGCTGCAAAGATCTCCCCACAAGCAGAGACCTCAGCCTCGTCCCTCCACGGTGGCTATTCCCTCTCACCAGAGCCAGCCCCTGCCCCCTTCCCCTCTTCTGGACCGCAGGTTTAGACCTTCCAGTGGGAATACACTCTGCACTTCGGTCCTGGCTGTTTTTCTCATCAAGCAGACAAAACACTCCTGTCTCTGCACACTCCCAGCTCTGCTGAGCCTGAGAAAAGGCTGAAGTTCAAGCACAAAGCCGGGGCTGGGACAGCCTGGTCACATGCTGGGCACAAGTGCCTCCTGAAACCTGGGGAGAAACCTCCAGGGACTCCAACGAGGCCAGGGCAGATCCACAGCAGGAGACGTATAAATACCAGGGCACCTCTCCATGGCACTCGAGGCTTCTTATTTCAACTCAAGCACGTTAACACCTGAACATCTCACCAAGGCTGAGAGATCTCACTCCACCAGCCACTCACAGCCTCCTCACCAACACTGAAATCACGACCAAAACTTCGGGCTGCTAAGCGCAACTCACAGAGTAATTCCTGCCACGTTGGGCTTGTGCCTTAGACACCTTCCTCTCCCTCTGATCCTCAGAAACAACTTTCTCAACATACACACGGAGCTGTAGGAAAAAGCACCTAACAATGATTTTTGTGACATTATTTCTCAACACAGCATGAAATCGTTAGGTCAAAATGTGCCACCTATCACATGAACATTAAAAGTATGTCAAGTCTCAGTGTGAGAGCTATTGTTTTATCTGAATGTGATATTAGCTGGCAGAACTGGGTAATGTTTCTGGGCTCCTTTTTAGCAATATAGGATTACGACAGGATGCAAGTAGTAGCCATTCTTGGCTTCCCAAAGAGAAAAGAGCACAGCAATTATTTTCATTTCAAGTGGAAAAATAAACAAATAAGAAACAAAACAGAATAAAGACATTTTCTAAAACGCCCTACCAAGTTCTGACCATAAAACGTGCTCTTCACTTCCCCTCCAAAAAGGAACATGGCCAAATTCTCGAGTCCGTATTCCCATAAATCCCCTAATGACACGAACTGAGGCTTTGTTTGAGAAGAACAGAATTTTGTCCGAAACAAAAGCATGCAAAGCTCACTCTTTCCCACAAACACGTATTCACACTCCTCCTCTCTCTGGTTTGAGCAGGGCACTGGTGGATGGGCTCACCAGGTGAGAAATGGTGGTAAAATTGAGTCTCCTCGTTACCTCAACATTTGCTCACTATTGCTTACAGGAGCCTAACACCAACCATGTGGAGGTTTGTTGGAGTGAACAAACCCTCCCTTCCATTACACCAGAGTAAGTTCTCTTGGAGGCATTAATATGGATGGATACAGGTGTAATCAAGAGCAAAATCTGTCTCCAAATAAAAAAAAAAAATAAAAAAAAGAAAGAAACAACACCCCAAAAAAAGAAAAAAAAGGAAAAATGCCACAAAGTATTCCAGGCTAAATATTTAAACAGCTTAAGAGCTACACAAATTTTTTGGTTAAACAATCAGCTTCATCTCCACATTTATTTTGACAGTTCCAAATCGTTCCAGTTGTGACTCCAGCGCACGTAAACCCAAATAAATCTGCTTTTTACCACGGCAAACTTCTCCAGAGCAGAACTTATAAACAACAAAGCCCTTCAAACAAGCGGGGCAGAGCTCCCCTTGCACGGCTGCATCCCCACCACAGCCCCGAGTGGGCTGACAGCAGTTCCACGGCTGTGGGTGGGTGGGTGGTGGGTACACGGGGGGCCCAGGCTGGGCCAGTCTCAGCTTATGGAGACCCCTTCATTCAGCACTTGAGGGGGGGGAGATTCCTAGTGCCCCCCGTGCAGCAGGAAGCCGAGCCGCCCACCACGGGGCCCACTCGTGACAAGCCGGCAGGGAGCGCGGCAGGACGGGCGCCCCCCACCCAGCACCACCACCAGCGCTCGGCGAGACCGAGAGAATCAGAAACATCCCCACCACCAACCCATAACACCCCCCAGCCCCCCCACCGCGGCCCACGCCGCCCCGCGGACACGAGTGGGCGGCCCCGCCGGGACACCGCGCCACGAGAAAAGTTTGATCCGGGGGAGGGGAAGCGCCGCCGGGAGCCCCGCGGGGGGAGCGCGCACAACTCCCCGCTCCCCTCCTCCCCGGGGGTGTGTGGGGGGGGGGTCGCCCCCGGTCCCCGCCGCCGCGCCGGAGCCCCCCCGCCGCCCGCCGGGAGCGGCGCCGCGCTGCAGGTGTCGGCGGGGAGGGGGAGCGGGGAGGGGAGCGGGGCACCCCGGGGACGGGGAAGGGGCGGCGGGACCGCCCCCGCGGGCACCCCTCGGCGGTGCGAAACGGAGGGGTGAGGGAGGGGGGATATGAGGAAGAGGGGGGGTCCGGGTGGGAGCCGCGGTGCCCCCCCCCGCCGCTGCCCCCCACACAATGAGGCGCACACACAAAGCACCGCTCGCTCCTACCTCCAGCGCCTCGAAAGTGACGAAGCTGGACATCGCGAAACCGTCGATAATGTCCTCTTCGGCCGAGGAAGACTCCCGCCGCTTCCTCCGGGGGGGCCGAGGCCGGGACGGCGGCGGGGGCCCATTGTCTTCCTTCTCCGAGCCCGAGGAGGAGAGAGCGGCGGCGGCCCCGGGGCCGGGGGCCCCGCCGGCGGCAGAGCCTCGCCGCCCGCCTTTGGCTCGCCGTTCCCGGTCGCGTTGGGACCGCGATCGTCGCTTCTTCCGAAGCCCGTTGCATCGCGCCGGGCCATCCATGTCTCTCGCCGGTTCTCCCTCTCGTTCTCGTTTCCCCCCCCGCCCCACCGCAGCCACAAATCCGCGGCTCCCCCGGTGGAATAACGGGGGAGGGAGGGAGGGAGAGAGGGAAGGAGAAAGGGAGGGAGGAGAGGACAGCAAGGGGGTGGGGGGGGGGATGAAAGAATCCGAGTGCGGTTCCACCACCACCAGCAGCAAGCACCAAATGTAAGAGATTCCTATAAGCGAGCCAAGGAAAGTAATGGCTGATCTCAGGTCGCCTTTGAAAAAAAAAAAAAAAAAAAAAAAAAAAAAAAAAAAAAAAAAAAAAAAAAAAAAAAAAAAAAAAAAAAAAAAGAAAAAAAAAAAAAAAAGGGAAAAAAAAAAAAAAAAGCCTCACCAAGCAGGCAATAAATCAGAATAGCGGAATGCTTTGATCAAGGGGCTGGGAGGGCGAGGATCTCCGAAAGAGAGGAGAAAAAAAAAGCAGAGAAGAGGGGGGGAAAAATAAAGAAAGGAGAGAGACCCGCTGGAAGGAGGGAGCTGAGAGTATTTCCTTGCACAAAATTTATTTTCTTTCTTCCTTTCCTCCCCAACTAAAAGAAGTTCCAACGGGGAAAAAAATATATAGATAGATGTATGGAGCTCTCTTTCTCTCTGCGTGTGTGTGTGTGTGTGCAGGGAAGGGTGCAGCCTTCCCCTCCCCACGAACACGCACTCCTCTCCCCCTCCTCCTTTATCTCCCTGGATCAAACACAATAATAATAATAACGATGCATCCAGATGCAATTTTCTCAGGCACCGACCAGGGATGGACTCTGGAGTGGTGATCGGATCCCAGCCCGGCCCCTCCAAAAACAAAACCAGACAATAAAAGAAAAAAAAAAAGAAAGAAAGAAAGAAAAAAAAAGGAAAAAAGGGAAGAAGAAGAAAAAAAAGCCCCAAAACACGCCCACCCACCCCAGCTATTAATACGGATCAATCATGGCAAATTCATCGGATTAATTGTGGCGAGGAGAGGGGGTGCTGGTGGTGGTGACAATAGATCCGAGCCGAGAGGAGGCTGCCCCCTCCCCAAAACCGGCAACAACAACAAGAATAATAATAAAAAAAATACAGAGCGGTTCTGAGGCTCAAATACGCTCCAGCGGGGACGGCACCGGTGTGTGCTTTCTGCTCCCGACGCCGCCTCCCTCTCCTCTCTCCCCCACCGCGGGGAAGGAGGGCGCAGCCGGCCGGTCCCCCCCGGCCTGGCCGAGGGCAGCCGCCGCCGCCG
>VZTO01027911.1:0-34719 GCA_013400615.1 Syrrhaptes paradoxus | reverse complement strand
AGCCGGCGCGGGGCGGATGGCGGTGCTGGCCCCCAGCGGCCGCCCAGCCCCGCGCCCGCGCCGCTCACGTGACCGCTCCTACCGCCCCGCCCCGCTCCACCGCTCGGCGCCGCGTGAAATGCGGCGCCCCGACCGCGCGAAATAAGTTGCGGGCATGCGCGCAGGGCCTGCGCACTCCGCGGCGGGCGGGCGGCCTGTGCTACCCCCCTCACCCCGCCCTCGACCTGCTTCAGCCCCGCCGCCCACTGCCCGAGGCGGCTTCTGGCTTCTTTCTCGCCCCGTCGCCTTCGTCTGCCTCAGGGCCCTGTTCCTCGCAGCCTCTCCTTCTCATCCCGCCAACTTTCTCCTCAGTTCTGGCCGTCCCGCCTTCTCCCATGCCCGCGCTGCCCCTCATGTCCAGCCCTTCTCCTCCCGCTCTGCCTCCTTCCCTCACAGCCCGTGCCCTGGGGGCTCAGAGCTACCTCAGGTGCCCGTCCCTGGCCGCCTCAGCGGCTGTTGGGTGCTGTACCTGCCCTGCTCAGCCTTGTGCATGGAGGGCTGCTGTCCTCCCAGGGTCACCGAGGGGTTCCACCCTTCAGCCCCCTGAGGGGAACCTGCCCACCCCTGCCCCTGGGCCCACAGCTCTGGACACTGCCAGGGCGAGACCCAACGCACTCATGGTGGGTCTGCTGGCCAGACAAACCAGGGCTGTGCTGTTTACATGAGGACTGGCCCCCTGCAGCTCCCCTGTCCTTCACTCTGCCCTTCCCATGTGGCGTGCGGCCATTTGCCTTCCTCACCCTCATACGATCGTAAAGCCATTTGGGTTGGAAGGGACCTTCAAGACCATCCAGTGCCACCCCTGCCATGGGCAGGGTCCCCTCTCACTAGCCCAGGTTGCCCAAAGCCTCATCCAGCCTGGCCTCGAACCCCTCCAGGGATGGGGCATCCACAGCTGCTCTGGGCAACCTGGGCCACTGCCTCACCCCCCGCACAGGAAAACATTTTTTCCCAATGTCCAGTGTAAATCTCACATCTTGCAGTTTAAGTCCATTACTCCTCATCCTGTCACTGCATGCACTTGTAATAAGTCCCTCCCCAGCTTTCAGCTTTCTTTTCTCCCCTCGTCAGGTTTCCCATCTCATTGTGTGCCCCTATGAGGGCATATTGCCCATGTCGCCTCAGGACCAAAACAGCCTGTGGAAATAACAAATGTACTTCTTGAGCTTGTTCTCATGGTCACCCTTCTCACCTGATGCTTGTCTCCTGCCCAGGAGAACCAGCTGAGGGACCAGGCATGGGAGGAGGAGGGTGTGTGAAGCTGTTTGGTCTGTCTTCGGGGGGAAAGCCTCAGGAGCAGAGACGTGCAAGGGTTAGATTTGCTAGGGAGGAGAAAGGATGGTGGAGGAGCACAGAACAAGGTGGAGAAGAGAACCAAACCTGTGGAGTCTTCGTGATGAGAAGAGGGGCTGTGGAAGCATAGCACTGCTTTTCCCCTGTCTGCCAAGATGATGAGGCTACTGCTTAGTTTGAAATATATTGGGGGAGAAAAAAAAGAGAGAAAGGGAAATCATTTAATACTCCATCTTGACAAGAACATTGTCGTAAAGTGCACAGTCTGCCTCCCGTAGCTGCTAATCATTTCTGCATTGAGATAGTGAGAAGGGCCGCAGCAAGTGGAGCAAACACAGCCTGAGAGCATCGGGGTGTGTGTTTTTCCAGTAGTCTCCCTCCAGGCTGCTCTGGCTCTCAGGGGATGGTGCTCTGCTTGATTGTATAATCTGTTGTTTACTCTGTACTCTAACACCGCTGATCAAGTAATATTCTTAATATATTTCCTATGAGTGTTAAGTGATTACACGAAATACTGGGAATCAGATACACCCTCTCTATGTGGAAGGCAAATGACATCTTTGTCACCTCTCTCCACACCACATCTCCCGGACAGTACGCAGTGACTGTTAAGCTGGTGCATGTGGGTGCAAACCAGAAGAGGAAGAAGCACAAAGCTGTCGGTAATCTGATAGTGTGAGAGCGTGTACCTTACAGAAGGCCACGCTGCTCATCGTGGAGGCACATGGCTAGTTTTTAAACATTCTCGAATATCGAGCTAGAGAGCATCACCTCCTAGATTTGACCTTAGATTTCCCTGTTCAGATTTTTTTTTTCTGTTTAACAAATGCATTTCTCTATCTTGCTTTGGGTTGTTGTGTCTCACTTAATGCTGCCTGCAGATCTGTATAATCTGGCTATATAGAAGAAGCTGTACAGGTATTGTTGAAGTGATACGATTTGTGTGTACAGTCAAGCTCAAATATTACAAGGTCTCAGTCTTCTGAGAAATATTAAGTCGTACTGTATCAAACAACTGTTACCTGTTGGGGTTTTTGGAAAATAACTATGTAATTTTCAGGGCAATGTAATTGATTTCTTGCACATCCATCACCTTTAAAGTCACTTAAGAGACCTGTAGTCGGATACGTTTCTGCAGACATCCATTGCATGGCTGAAAGTCTTCTCCATTGTCTTCTTGAATGCACGTATGTGGAAAACAGAAATGATACATCATTTATTTTACATTCTTTGTAGAAACAAATTCCTAGATTTGCATGTCTACTGAAAAACAAGATTAAAAACCATCCACCTAACTCATCCTTCACTGCAAAACATTGTTCTTATGGGCAGTATTTATATCAACCATTAGAAATCGCTGGTCACCTTCTCAGGTACGATACAGGAAAATTATCCCTTTTCTGGGTCTGAAGGAGGATTTTGACCAATCTTAATTGATTTGGCAGGTAGGCCTTACTGCTACATAAAACCTGAGACAGATGCTCAGCAAGTTCTCTCTTCAGTGTGCTCTTCTCTCCAGCTGAGTATTTCAAGTGATCTTAACATGAAGGATACCACAGACCTCCATGCACATTTGTTCTTAGGCCACTTGTTAGCTTTTCCTTTAGAAATACATCTTGCCTGGCATCTGGTGTGAAAAAATAGCACTTTCCCCTCCTTTTTTTCTTTCTTACGGGCACTAGAATGCTCTAGTTAGTACCTTGCTGAGTTGCTGTTTTTAAGGTTAATGACTAGTGTACTCAACTGGATGCTCTCTGAGTTATTAACACCCACAGCAAGTGTACTTCTTGAACATATACTAACAGACCTATAATCTTCTGATTTGAGACAGATACAAAAAGCTTTCTGTTCCTAAATAGAAGATAAAGGTTAACACAGACCAAAAGCAACAATTGTAATTTCCATGTCACCATTAGGCATTGGAGCAAAATAGAATTTGCAACCATAAAAACACTAAAAGGAGTTTTCTTAGGACTAGCCCTTGGCATACCTACCTGAGAAGCATATCTTGAAATAAATTGAAAATTGGGAGGTAATTCATTGCTTGAGGAAATGACGAGAACCTTGCTTCTAGCAGGAGCAGTGTGCACTGTGTTTTGGCATTAAGCTTTAGAGATGGAATTTTTAAGACTTTAGTCCACATAAAGGCAGAGGCAAAGGTGTATTTCTGGGGTTAGCATCTTTTCAGGAGATGGGTAGTTTAAAATAGCAGCATGTCTGACTTGCAGACCTTAATTTCTATTTTAGAAGGAAATTGATCTGGGAATGCAAAAACCAAGAGAAATGGGATAAAGAGCCTTTTTGTTATTGTTTCAACCCTGCATTTATAAGAATAGCAAATAATGAGAACCAAAATTCTAATACAAAATAAAAGCCAGGGCGATTGTGTGGGTGGCAGAGGAATTCAAAACAGTTCCATAAAACTAAAACAATTTTACTCCAAATTGCATTGCTTGTAAAAAATTGTACTGCTTATAAGAGAAGGTTGTCTAGCTTCATAGCTGAGGGCTGGAGTGGTTGTTTTAAAAGATCTTTTCCTAGAAGGTGGTTTGAAAAAGAAACAGCTAAGGAAGA
Organism: Syrrhaptes paradoxus; assembly: GCA_013400615.1. Lineage (NCBI taxonomy): Eukaryota > Metazoa > Chordata > Aves > Pterocliformes > Pteroclidae > Syrrhaptes > Syrrhaptes paradoxus. The sequence goes on along the minus strand of VZTO01027911.1, from coordinate 30,813 downwards.
AGGAGTGCCTGAAGTGAACCAACAAAGAAAAATAGAAACCCATGACCTTCAAAAACAGAAATAGTTCAAAAATAATGATAAAGGCAGTACTAAAAGCTGTTAGCTGAAACTCATCAGAAGACAGGTTTCCAGAACAACACCAAGAGAAGATATCCAGAGAAGAGACAATCATTCCTTTCCCCAGTGAACAAACTAACCCCATCGGTGGAAGTCACTCCCACAAGGCAGCTCTGAGGTCAGGAATAATAAGAACTTTCAGAGTAACCATTATGTTGGTTACAAAGTGGCTGAAGAAGGTGTACGTTGTAATCCCTCAGAACATAAAACAGTTTCTAAAACAAAGCAAGAGGCAGGAGAAAGAACTAGATGGACCACCAGTCTGATCCAATCTGCCAGCATCTGCATCCTCCTGACAGTAGTGGTCAAGGCAGGCACACATCTGAATCTCTTTTCTAAATCTCTTGTGTTTTATCATTAGGAAATGAGAAGAGCACTGTGACCATCCTTATCAATACTGGGAGATCATAGGGTACATGAAAACATTGGTAGGTTAGCTGGCCTGGAAAAGTTAAGTTTGGGTTTTTGTAGCTGGTGGAAAGCAGTGTCTAGTTGATTGTTATTTCTTAAAAATAGCTTCGAGCTCGGGAAATCTGAGAGTTGAAAAAAAACTGGGGGGCATCAGCAGAAATACAAGTTTTCCCAGAAAAGATGGAAAGCCAATTTATCTGCATTTCTCATTTTTCTAATGGATCATAATAAAATTATGAAGTAAAAATATGAGTAATTTTATCAGGGGGAAAAAAAAAATCAGAGCAGCCAGGAGAGAGGAGTTTCAGAGTCATGATCTATTGACTCAAGTGGACCTATGTTTGGGGAGTCACGAGCAATGAAGCTGTGCATGTTTATCGTGTATGGCCAGACAAATTCAAGAGTTTTTGGAACCTGCTAGTTCCTTGGGATTTGTCAATAAACATCCCAGTAGAAGGAGACTAAACCTATGCTTCTAATTGCCTGAGATTCCTCATCCCACAGCATGAGTGTTGGTGAATGACGGCATTCGCAAACACAGGGAGTGAAGCAGATGTCACTGGGTTCAGGCAGTTGAAAACATGATTCAAAATTATGTGGCTAGAACAAATGCTATATTGATTGTGAAGCTGTAAAACCTGGTGATAAATGGCAATATCAGAGTTTGTGTCATTGTGGATGGAGGATCCTGGAAGGTTTGATGCTGTAATCCCATTTTACTCAATATCTAATCTAAAAATATCAAATAAAGAGTATATTAATGAAATTTGGAGAGTACATTAGATTTGGAGGAATTGCAAATATTCATGTTGGTGGAAGAAGAAAATATAAGGGACACCAAGAACAAGATTTACAAAATAAAGAGAAGAATAAAAGGTAATGAATTATATCCACTGTGGAAGCAGAGCACAAACTGCAAATATCATTACAGTTCTTCAGTTAGCATCACAAAAAGTTAACTGAGCTTCTAGGGTGAAACCTGACCTCAATTACATGTAAATGAGAAAACTACTATTGACTTCAGGAAATTCAGCATTTAGTTCTGAGCTGGTTTGTTTTTTTGTTTTTTTGGGGTTTTTTTTCAGTTTGAGAAATGGATTTTCGAATGTGCCAAAGACATTTAGAAGCATATAACTGCCCTGTGGTCCCTTTGAAAATAGTTCACAAAAGCATATAGCTAAATAGGTAGCACACATATCTGCCCTGAAAATGGGTTGGCTTTTATTGCTAGAAAAGACCAACTATTTATATTTCAGAGATGCCAAGTTCAGATCGCCCAGTGCTACTGGTGTGTCACACCAATCCAACCAATTTACATTTTTCTTTCTCTCCCACCCTCACCAAAAACACATGAAAGAAACACAAGGTTGTGTTTTTCCAGCATTTTACATCAATGTTTAAGACAAACTATGTTTTAACCAAACATAGGTTATGATATAGGGAGAACTATGTGAAATTTAATAGCCTGGGTTATCCAGGAGGTCAGACTACCTGATCCTGGTCCTTTCTGGCCTTTAACTCTGCGAATAAATTAGAAACCTGATCTTTCAAAGTTTTCATTTCAGAGCGGTCTTTGTAAATGGGGGTGGACTGGAATTCCTAATAAATTACATCCTCCTCCAACATTCATTTTTCTCCCTGGGAAAGGGTCTCTCTTGAAAAACAGTGTTTAGTTCCACATCTTCTAAATCACACACAAAAAAAATTATCTCTTTGTTTCTTACACTGTACTATGTGCCAGCACAACAATTATTAAAGCATTTTTATTGATATTACACAGCTCCCTAAGAATTAAATTTATCATGAGAATTGATTTTTAACGACAGATCAGGTTTACATCTCTGAAGTTCATACCTTTCCACTATTTTTTTTCTTTTGTTGACACTAGAGGAGGGCAGCTACAATATGTTTATTTGTCAGAAATAGATTAGGAGACACCCTGTATTTTACTCACATTTACCAACGTAATTCTGCCAAAGAAAATAATCAAGTGTTCTAATGAAGTTAATCTGTAGAAAGCAGAATTAGACTAACTGATCCAGATCTTCGTACATGAGAACCTGATGTTCCTACATCTGCACTTAGGCACTTACAGGAGTGTCTTGATTCTTAAAGCTGTTGAATGTGCTCAGCTTTCAGTTTCATTTTATAAGAATTATAGTACACCATGTCCCTGGAACCAGTTTGTCATCCTCTGCTTCTTTTTCCCCATATATTATCTTTCCTTATTACTAACAACCTGCTGGAGGTAACTGGTGGTTTAGCAGACTGAATGTGACACTGGGTTCTAAAGCAGTTGACAGCGCAGGGAATCTGCCCATTTTTTCAGCTGCTGCAGATGGAAGGGGCGAGACAATTTTCTGGGCTTGCTATTTAATACATTTTATTATTGCGCTTTTATGAAAGCAGTCATCTGACATGGAACGTGCGGGCTCACAGCATAGTGGGGTCTCCTCTGGCTTTAAGCAGGCTAAGGAAGGAAAGGTGCAATGTGAAGTCAAATGCAACTATTGACCACTCCAAACAGTATTATGCCAACTGAGCATCAAGTGTGCTTAGTGTTCAGGTAGCTTTCAGAAGGAAATTAGGTCTGTATTAGTGTAAGCTACTGTGGATAAAACCTCCAGCTTGGCGAAAATGTCACTTTTGCTTCTCCAAAATAGCTGTATTTCTCTAAGACACATCTGTGCAGGAACTGGAGGGAGGCTTGGGTTATTTTTCATTGGCTGATGGGGGAAGGATTATTGGTTGCTGTTAAAAATGATCCCAAGCAAACTTTTACAAGGTCTTCTGTGACTAATAAAACCTGAGTCTTTGAAATGTACTACAACCCAAGTTGTTGTTAAGAGATAATTCTCTTCGATCCAGATGCTTCCATCTGAAGTGCAGTGCAGAGAAAAGAAAAAGAGAGGGGAAAAAAAGAGAGAAGGAAAATTGATGGAAAGCCCTTGAAAGCAGAGGGGAAAGAATTTCTCTCCCTTAAACATTTCATGCACTGGAGCTGGGAAGTAGCGTAAAGGTTCCTGAGCAGAGGACAGCAGGGTGGGGACTGAGAAGGAGCCCTGCACAGCACGCTTACCTGTGGAGGGAGCTGGGAGAAGGATAGTCCTTTCCAGGCTGGTCAGGGTACTGACACATCGGGATTTCATCTCAAAGGTGAGGGTAGATAAGGTGGGGTTATCTTACTCGTAGTATAATCTCTGTAACAGTGAATATGTGATCACAGATGTGTGAAAGTGCCCAGGAAGAGCTTTTCTTTACATGAGTGCCCTGAGATTCAGGCAAATGATTTCAGTCATCCTCAGCAGGTTTGGAGTATTCTGTAGATGTAAAGGGTAGTAAAATCCTTCCCTCTGTGGTTTGTATTGTATATTTCCAGCCATTTTTCACCTCTTCCTGCACTCAGACCCAAGAGCCTGCTCATGAGCAAACGAGTGCGATAAGGCTTGGAGGCATTTCTCACCATCCTGCAAGATGCGGTGTGGCTGCTGCTTGGAAAGTGATTTCACATTGTCTCCTGCCTGTCTTTAAAATATTCCCCCCAGAGAGGAATGAACGTATTTTCCTGGCCACCCATATCTTAGACATTTACTTCATTTTTTGCCACCCTTCCCCTCTTCTACCTGTGCCCCCTTGCATCTTGTCCCTTACCTCCAGACTTTATCCTTTGGCCTGGAGAGACGGAGACTTGAGTCATCTCTGGAAAAGCAAGTTCTTTTGCTTATGAACAATAAATCATGACTGGCAGCCCTGTTTCGTGGGACACCAAAGCTTTCTAACTACTAGTGATAGCTAGAAATCTAAGGTGCCTTTAAAAATCCCAACCTACATACCCGATACATTCTGCAGCTGGTATACAAGCAGCCCCAATATTTACAGAACTTCACTGAGATGTCTCTCCTACCTGCCCCAATCTAAAATATCCCATCAGCAGACACTATATTTATTTTATTCTGAGAAGGCAGTCTCTTTTTATCTCCCATGAATCTGAAAATACACCAAGCTCCTTGAACAAAAAATAAAAATAATAATGAGGCAGACAAAAGCAGTATAAATCAATATAGCACTATTGATGTCAACAGAGACATGCAAATATATGCTAGCTGAGGATGACACATAAAATCAAGCACTAACTGTGTGCGGAAAAAGATAGAAACAACAGCAGTAATATTAAATACACTTTTCCAGAGATGCTCAAAATGGATTGCGAAATAAGTCATCGTTGTAATATGCAATCTGAGAGGGAATTCTTCTGTGAGAATGTTGCTTCAGGAGATGCAGAAAAATCAAAGCACAGCCTTGCAAGGAACATTCCCCCCCGATATTAACAATAAAACTGTAACGCTGCTGGGCTTTAAATCACAATTCTAACCAGTTTTTGCAGGTTGTTGTAAATTCTGCTCTGCCCCAAAGAGTCAGGGCTCCAACAGTGCTGGAACAAACATCATTGCAGGTGAGTTGTGTCAGCATTGGTCAACTTGGAGTTTTACTAAAACCATCATTATTTCAGAAATCATTTCTGCCTGCAGTGAGCGTTATGGTTGGACTGCAGGCAAAGTTCCCAGCGAGGTGCTGGCTCTGCTTGGATACAGCCCCTAAAGAGTAAATAAGAAACACACTAGTGTCGTTAGTGAACGTGCTACTCTTTAGCAGAAGAAGCTGCTGGGCTAACTCAAAGCTGCAGTGGTGACAGCACGATGTATTTTTCGAGTAAGCTGCCACTCCAGCATTGGTTTACCAGCACAAGGCTCAACATGTGCATGAAGCCCCTTTGTGAGCTGATGAGCTCCTCCTGACTCGGAGGTTCCCAACTGTCGAATCTCACCACAGAAATGGGTAGTGGGTAAACAAAGCTAAGAAAAAAAAAATTACTTAATAAATCAAGAGCTTAGCAATTAATACATGTGCCTACCCCATCAGTTCTTCATGTAGCAAACTTGTAGGAGTTAAATATTCACCTAGGATTCATTTCACAGAATGGAGTTCTTCCCCATACACATTAACTGAGACAATTACTGAAACACCAAGATCAGATTAGCTACTGTAGTTTGAAAAGAACAAAAAAAGAAAAGAAATCACTGCCGCAGCAAATTGCAGAAGCGTTAAAAGGCTCAAAAGGTTGTTCGACTAGTAGACAATTTTAAGTAAAGCTAATAAAACATGGCCACTTCATTATTCATTCATGAGAAAAGGCTGAGTTCAGACATTGCATTTCGGTAGAGAAGATGGTCTATAATATCCTGTCTTTTGTTCATCACTGCCATGATCTCTATACACATCTTGTTTACGTAGCAATTCTTTTAGCACACTGAAGACCAAGCCCGTGAAGTCAAAGAAGAAATCCTCGCCAGTTCAACAGGCTTTCAATCCAGTCCTGATCACCCTCTTCCCAGTTCTGGGATGGAGCCCTGCAGAGTGCAGGAACCTCATGCTGACAGTGCTGCATGCTTTCCAGGGAATAACCTCTCCCTTCGTTCACTGTGTCTCCTTGTTAAAAGCCTGGCTCCACTCCTCCTGAATTCAGTCGCAGGATTCCCTTTGTCTTCAATTTGTAGCAGGGCTGTAGGATCCAGATCAAGAGCCACATCAGGAGATGTGTGACCCATTTTCTGGCTCTGGTTCTGACACACTTTGTAAATAGTGGTGCGCAAATTACTCCAGTGATTTGTTCTTTGCTCAGACTGTCCATGGAAACAGGGAAGGAATTAATTTCCTTGTTTGCAAAATGCCTCGATGCTGCTCACAGTCTGAGGACACTGCCCTGGGCACTAAATGCTACGGTGAACTGAGGTTTCCCAAGCTGGCTAGAGAATTTGGATACAAATAATGGGAATTTTAGTAGGCATCCAAATCACCAAGGCAAGTTTAAAACACCATCTTTAAGCATCACTAGCCAGAATTACTCCTGCTTTTTTTGCCATGGTCATTTTCTCCTGTGTATCCAGTTAGTCGTTATTTCTCTGTATTCTCCCTGCCTCTTTCCAGTGAGCATGACCAGCTTGTGACCTTCTAGTCATAAAACATCCAGGAGCGTAACCTTCTGTCAAATGAGGCAAACACCAAATACTTCAACAAATAAGCAGCATCAGGGTTCATTGAAGGAAGATTTTGGTTAGCCACAGGCTGTTTCGTTATTTTACTGATCTGATGCACCTTATTTTCATCTTCACCTTTTCCTGTCACAGCACTCTTGCCATTTAAAACTGAATCTCTTGCTTTGACATTTTCTCCTGTTCTCCCTGTCCCTTGCTATAATTATGCTCTTCCACTTTCCAAGGCAGCTTTTAAACATGTGATAATTGATTTTTTTTAAAATCCTTTTCTTCCCCAGACCAAAATTTATTTGTAATTTTTCAGAAGAAATATCTCCTTGTTAAAAAACAACTACCATGGATTATTGTAGGGGAAAGGGAAGGAACTAGGATAGGGATTGTTATTGCTTGTATGGGATGCAGTCAGACTGAAAAAGGAAAACAGCAAGTTTCAGCTCTGTGATCATCCTACGAAACCCTACTGCCCTAAGTCCCACTCAGGAGCCTGCATTCGTAGTGCTCCTCATTTCCCAATCCTATCTCAGTATAGTCTTTTACATCATACCTTAGAAAATTACAAGAGTGGGTTGATCAAGGACCAGCTTGAGAAGGTCCCTTTCACCGAGCTGCTGCAGAGCCATGTCCCAGCCCTGCAGCAGTCCCCCCAGCTTCGTTATAAACCCATGGCTGGTACTACACATGCTGAATTTCTCTGGGAATGTCACACCAAACTGGAGTCTGGAAGTGCTAGACATACTTCAAGTAGTAAATACTTTTTCTGAAAATGTTAACTTAATAGGGCTTTAATAATTCAGCCAACTGTAAAATCAGAACATGACTCGCTAACCTGACAATGCTATCTAGTCAAGATCCCAATTTGTTGGCTGTCGGGTGTTTTTTATTTTTCTTCTTGTTTTCTATTTGCTTTTGGTTTATTCTCAATTCTCTTTTCATTTCCCTTTGTATTGATTTTGCAATTTTCCTTTCTGCTTTTCACATTTCACACACAGATTTCAGTGATTTCTCTTCTTTTCTTCCCATGTTGGTATTTAATATGCGCATTTGTCTCCGTGCTTAAACATATGGAGTCTCAGTATCTTATCAGCTTCATAGAACTCCTACCAAGATTTTTCTTCTTTTGTTTTTGCTTGGCTCACACTAATGGCATTCTCGCATCTGAGTGGTGGGACCTCTTTTCAACTAAATAAATCAAACCAGAAAAATAGAATACAGGGGCTCCTTTGATAACTCCTTTGGTCTTTAAGGAAGTTCACAGGCTCAGAGTTCATTGCTGTATTTATATAGCATCGCTGAACAAATGTTAGGATTTTAGCAAAAAATGTCATTCCCTTATTTATTATTAACGTATTAATGTAAAGGGAAGTACATATGGCAGGAGCCTGAAATACTACTGTCACTGGGCTCAGTATTTCCAAATATTCATGGGTACAGCTCACAAAAAGGAGGGTGTGATTGTCTTCAGGCCACAGGTTTAACCCGGAGCAGCTGGGCAGCGCTGCTTACCCAAGCCTTTCCACACAACAGCCTACAAGCTGCTCTCCAGGCGCTTCGTGAGCAACCTCAGCTTCAGGGACAGCATTTCCATGACTGCAGGACCCTTTGGCCACCCTTCTGTGCTCTGTCCTCCTCTTAACCCCCAGCATAAATTGCAGCTTGTAAAGGGAGGCATCACAGCGCTGCTGCATAGTGCATCCCAATGGGATAAACGGCGTTTGTGGTTCTTCTCCAGGACAGCTTGTACACATAGCCGTGGCTGGAGGGGGAAAATGTACCTCCTCCTCTGCCCAATGTTGTATATATGAAGCTGTTCCATTCTGCATGGTATGTAGCACCAATGGCATAAAAACTAGGTTATGGTAAAAGCAAATACACATCTGTTGAACTTTACTGCCGTGAGTAGTCCCCTTTGAATCTATGTGATTAATAAGAAGCAAAATTTTAAGCATATGAATAGGTGTGGGCAGGACCAGGACACTACAGTTCACCGCAGTGACCTGCATCAGAAGAATCACACTGTAGACATTTGCAGAGGACAAACACTGGCCAGTCACTATGTATTTCTTACATTTCCATGACCTCAGGAGTAGCATGAGTTCTTGTCCAGTCTGTTTTCCATCTTTTTATAATCATAATTCATTGCTTTTGTTAAACAGCTTAAGTTAGTCATTCCAGTATTTCTAACCAAAAAAGAAGCATCGAGTTTCAATTAATTCTTGACTTTGTAGAAAAGGATATGATCTACTCTTACCCCAGATCTTTGTTGTCCGACAGTATTTCCAGAGTGTCAGCAGCTGAAGACAAGTAGCTGTTCAGGAATCTCAGCTTTTCAAAAATAATAGCAATAAAAAGACATTAGCCTTCAGGGGTTTGAAAAATAGTTTTTAAAGCATAGAGTACACGAATTGTATTTTTTCACAATGAGTTATTCAACATAATTTTCACAAATCAGCCCTGTAATTTTGCTGGCTATTGCCTTGATTTTAGAAAACTTGGACTTCACAGGTTTGAGAGTATGAAATCTCTCTGCCTGTAATTACTGAGAATATTTTTTTTTAATTTAAAGACTGATTTTTAGAATTGATATGAAATTAATTTACCTAGGTTGAGTCTCAGAAAATTAATTCTGTATTCACAGAAAGTTGCAAGTTTAGGGAGGATATGCTGCGTTCATCATACAAATGAGAGTTAATAGCTGATTTAAGCACCTCCTGCATCTCAGTCTACAGTATAGAGCTGCAAAAGATGCTGAAGATCTGGATTACAATGACAATTGGGTCAAACAGCATGAATTATTCTGAGTTTTTCCCATTTTTGTTATTTCAGCCCTCATAGGCAGTGTCAGATGTTGCATTTTGCCTGGAAGCTCTTTCAGAAACACTTCAGCCGTTGCTTTCCCCGTGAAGGGCTGTGGTTTTCCCAGAGTGATGCTCCAGCAGTGAGGTGTAAATGAGGCTCCATGTTTGGTAGCTTAGCTAGACTAAGGTTGTACAATAACAAAGCTGTGACAAGAGGAAATTTGCTGGCTGATTTATCATTTTTCCCCTTAGTAAGAAAGATTCTTTTGCCCGATTTTATCTTGCAGCAAACCCAAGAAGCCTCACTAGTAAGAATACAGTAGGACACCCCATTTTGTCAGTACAGGAGACCCCGAGATGACTGTCCTTGCCTTAACAGCTCACAACACTCCTGCAGGGTTTCAATAGAGGAACTTTGTTCTTCTAAAGAGCTGGATGCTCCCGAGGAGCAGACCTGACCTTTCCAAGCACAGTACTGTACATTTTAGACAGTCAAAATTACAACCCCGGAGAGTACAAGATTAATTAAACTGTGACAGAAGACAGTATTTTCAAAATGGAGTGAGATGATATACGTAGAAGAATCCCGAGTAGTAAAATAGCATAAAATTCAGGAACAGCTGCCCTTTCAGATTTATAGGTCTGCAACCTCAAGCTCTCCACTTACTTCATTGGCCATACAGCCTGCCTGCAGACAAAAATGAGAAGGAATAAAGGCAAAAAAGCAAGTGGTCCATAAAGGGTACCCAAGTTGGACAGGGCTGAGTTTTCTCCCCTTCCTCTACTCTTCTCTCCCCTTCCCTCCCCCTCACGCTCTGCTTCTCACTCGTGGTGGATGAAGGCCTGTCTGGTTTTTTGTTATTGCTGTTTTATTAGAAGCTCAGGTCCTGCTGTGTCTGAAACATTCTGTGACAGCTGGAGGATAAGTCAAATGTGACACTACATAAAATAAGAGACTTGAGTAAGTGTGATAGGAAGAGATTTACAATCTGAGCGTGTAAAGCTTTGTGTTGTTGTTTTTAGTTAACACTTAATTTCACTTCTGTGGCTGGACTCACATTTTCCTGTGTTAAACTTTCACCCAGCTTCTCCCTTCAGATACCCTGGAAGAGCTGAATAACTGTGTTTCCTGAGATACCCCGTTGAGGGGTTAAATGTGAACAGTTTGGCTGAATTACTGCAACCCAGGGGAAAAGTCTAGGGACAGAATCCCCAGATGAGGAGACAAGGTCAGATACTGGGAGCTGTAATCACCCAGGTGAAGCACTGACCTGCTGGGAATTAACTGCAGAGACAACATTAAGTACAGGCAAACTGTCCCCACATCCCACCGGGAAGGTTCCACTCGTGGAGCTAACTCTCAGCTCTTGGTGATAACACTTTCAGTAAAAGCAGAACTAATCTGTACACCACATTTTGAAGGTAGTTTAAAAAAAAAAAAAATTAGTTCCCTCACCCATCATCTCCTCCCACCACCGTTTAAAGACCTGTCAAGCAGCAGGTTTGTTTTTGCTGAATCTGAATTTAGGGTGTCAGGAAACAAACCAGACAGGGACACATTTAAGGGAAAGACTCCTTTGCGTTCTGGCACAATGCACGAGCAAACAAATCTCTGTCTGAACACTTCTATCCACCACCGTATTTTCTTGCTCACACATTTCTTTGAGCTGAGATTCCCTTGGGCGAGTACTAAAGCTCCATCTGACTCTCTATTCCAGCTGCCAGAATTTAGCAGAGACTCCCCTCGCAGTGAAAGAGGAGGTGCCTCCGTAGGACTACAATATCGCAGCCCCATCCTCTCTTGTTCTTCACGCTCCCTTGCCTGCATTCACTCCCTCTGTCTTTCTCATCAGATATAAGCTTTCTGGGGCAGCAAATGCTCTTTATGCTTTACATTCGCACAGTAGCAAGTACAACACAACTCCTGCCCTAAGGCATTAGCAAAAAATGAGTCTTAAAAGGAGTATTATGTATTTGCCTCTGCATATGTTCTTGGGTCCTTCCCTTCATCCTAGAAGCTGTGGATACCCCATCCCTGGAGGGGTTCAAGGCCAGGCTGGATGAGGCTTTGGGCAACCTGGGCTAGTGGGAGGTGTCCCTGCCCGTGGCAGGGGGTGGCACTGGATGATCTTTAAGGTCCCTTTCAACCAAAACCATCCTGTGATTCTGTATGGCTTTGTGTAGAGCACGGCTCTGAGCTTGGCTTGGCCACAACCATCTTCTCGACGGATGAAGGAGCCAGAGGGAAGTAAGCCCATGGGAGCTCTAGGGGCAGGGTAAGGAGAAGGGCTACAGGGTGGTTGCACAGAGCACCGGAAAGCCCCTGAACCTGGAATGGCTTGAGGAGGAATTCTGGCACCAAGGGGGACTGGATGACTGGGTTCTTGCAAAGTTGGTCAGTGGCGAGCAGCGTAAGCACTTGGGCCCTTGCCTGGGTCCAGCCACCCACAGTGAGCAAAGCTCAGGGGAAAGCAGAGCAGAGACAGCAACCACCACTGCTGTGCTTGCCCCAGGGTAGGGACAGCAAGAAGGCTGTCAGAAGCCACCGCTCAGGTGATTTTGACAGCTGACAAATATCCTGATGGAGAACGACCCATTCATCAAAGGCAAAATTAATTATGGATGAGATTTGAAGGAACCGTTCAGGAGGGCTGTGTTTGGTTGTTAGGTAGTGGTGGTCCAGGCTCGCAAGGTCACCACTAAAGGGGATGGTTAATGCCCAGCTGATACTCCCCTTTGATTCCAAGCTCCTTTTAAAATTAACTTCCCAGCTAGCTCAGATACACCCTGGATTAGTAACACACACCACTTCTCCTCTCAGCTCCCTCTCCTTTCACTGCCTTTTGAGTATTCCAACTTCTCCTTTTGCTTGTCTCACACTTCATATCTATCTGCAGTGGTTTCTCTCTCCACTGCTCGCATTTCCCATCTCTGTCCCTCTGTGTAATCCTTATCCTTTTCTGTGCTTCGTTTAATCCTAGGTGCCTGATTATGCAAATTGCACATTTACATTTTGACAGGGCTCCTCCACCCCTTTTCGCATCGTTATTTGTAATACAAATCATTTCCCCTTGCTTCCTCCACTTCCCAGCTGCCTCTCAGCTGCCTCACCAGGACATGGTGTTGAAACGTGGGGCTCAGCCATGATCCAGCCCCAGCAAAGCAGTTTCGGGGTACCCTAATCTGGGGGCTGTGCTACACAGGACAGCTCGGAGAAGCATGTTGACCTCCCTCTTCTACTGCGCTGGCTGAAAAGAGAATCAGAAATGCGTCTGACCACCCACATCCTGCCATCAGGTATGGAAGGGCAATAGTTGCAAGAAGCTGAGCTAGTGCTCAGCATGGTTGAAGTGACCTCCCTCTCTTTTCCACTTGGCGTCAATTGATACAGGTTTTTAGTAATTTCTTTCAGGATGTTGTGATTTTACATCTATCCCCCTGAAGATTAGCTGCTCTTGCCTACTCTACATCTAGAAAAAAAGAAATCACCCACAGTACCCTCAGAAATAAAGTTTGGATAGAGAATTTAAATGCCCTTTCTTCTGTAAAACTCACAAGATTTTGCAATAGCGTCTTCCACTTTAAGATGCATTTATTACTAGCGTGCTCCACACTAGATACTGTATTTCCCCCATCTCTATAGCATTTAAGGTTTTTCCAGTGGAGTAGCATCAATTCCTGCTTCTCCTCACCCTCTTTCTTGGAGGAGATTTGTTTCTGCAGGCTAGTGTTTTATTTGGGTAAGGCCTTATTTATCTTAATTCTAAGTACATCCTGCTCTGTGTTTACATTGGAGAAGACAGGGTCAGAGAAGTATACATCTTATTTAGACTGGAAAGTACTGAAGTCTGAGGGTGCCCAGTGAGAAGTCTCCCAGCGGTAGGAATTATTCCTACTGCTCCCTCATGATGACCTTCATTAGCTCCCACATGAGTTCATTACCTCATCTCCTGAGAAAGCTCCATACCTGTGACACATTACAGACTAGTAAAATTACATTTAAAAATACAAAAGCCATCTTAGCTTTTCTGGACTGGGGCCAGACTTACACAAAGCACCACTGCCACCTCGAACCGTAACCTGCCTTCTTTCCACGGCCAACGCAGAGCGATAATTTCCACATTACCTACAGACGCAGCACTATGTCCCCAAGAGATGGCCACCCCCAAAGGGAAGAGCAGCAAAAGCTGGGAGCGAAGCAGCCTCACCCCCAGTTTACAAGGAGACAGAAACAATTAGCCCAAGCTTAGCAAGAATCCTGCAGGAGAGCTGGCAGCCGAGCCGGGCACACTGAACCACACACCATGGAGTTTGCTGCGTGATTTACGTACATATGAATTTTTGTAACAGGAATGTATTTTTCCTCGTCTTTCTTTGTCAAGCTCGAGTGAGCGCATGGTTACAAGACAAAATTGCCTTTGCTTTCCAACAGCGCTGTCCCTGCCTGTTCCCATCGCTGGTCTCACACCCATTCTTCTTTGTCATTTCCAGCCCTGTTACAACCCCCTGTCTTTGCTCCTCGCCTTTTCTTGGCCAAGACAACATGGAAAATTGGCATTGCTGAGGGCAAAGTTGGTAAATCAGAGCGCTTCCTCCGTCCCTACAGCTCCCTGGTTTTCTACAAGACACATCTACCTTCGAACTTTTGTTTTACTCTCCCTTTCATCAATCTCCGGATAAAGCCCCATGGGTTTTCTATCCAGTGCAGCCCCTCTTTTATGTCCCCAGTGCGTGCCTTTCTATACTTGGATTCAACTTCCTTTCCTATCACCCCTCTTACCTGCTACCTTCGGCTTAGCACCTTTTCATAGAATCCTAGAATCATTAAGGTTGGAAAAGACCTCAAGGATCCTCAAATCCAACTGTCAACCTAACACCACCCAACCCACTAAACCACGTCCTGTAGCACCACATCAACACATTTCTTGAACCCTCCAGGGATGGTGACTCCACCACTTCCCTGGGCAGCCTGTTCCAATGCCTGATCACTCTTTCAGTGAAGAATTTTTTCTAATATCCAGCCTAAACCTCCCCTGGTGCAACTTGAGGCCATTTAATCTTGTCCTATCACTTGTTACTTGAGAGAAGAGGCCAGCACCCACCTCACCACAATCTTTTGTCTTCCCTTTTCCTGTCTATTCTATTTCTCCCTCACCTTTTTCTGTCTGTTTTTAAATGAATTCTCCATGCACCACTAAGCCCACTCCATCACAGCACTGCCATCATTCCCAGTCCCACACACCAACTGGGCTGGGCATGCCTCCCCTTGCCGACGGAGCAGCGGCGCACATCCCCTGTGTGCCCCGCTGGATAAGCGGTGAGCGTTAGAGATGTTCTGCGAGATGAAGTCCTGTGGCAGTGCGAACGTGCCACCGCTAGTGCATCTCGCCGCAATCGCCACATCGGTCCTGAGGGAAATTACAGCAAGATGATCTACAGCACGAGGCCTCCTGTTTTAATCCTGCCTCTTTTGCATCCTGCCAGGGAGAAGTACGCTCGCACTAGCAGCTGGAAATGACCGGCTTTTATCAACGTGTGCCTCTATCATTGCTTATTTCACCGCCTGTTTTTTCCCCATCGCATGCCGACTGCTCATCGCTAAGAGAAGATGCAGGGGAGCTGGACCAGGAGAGAGGAGAGCCGGAGGAGGAGATGATTAACGCTAATGGCCGGGACTGGCGAGATGAGGCTGATAATGGCTGCTTGTTGCTTTTTTTGCTAGCGGAGTAGAGCAATAGCCATATGAGAAAGGGAAAGGTCAGATACTGAGGGAAATAGAAGATACTTAAAGCTAAATGCCAGAACATCAGTTTAGCGAGCTAAGGAAATATTTCCCTCTTTGAGCATTATGGGCTTCGGGAATGGCACAGCGGGGCTGGGGGGTGCCAAGGGGAGGGTTTTTCCAAACAGTTCTTTGGCATCAATCAACACGAGCACCCAGTCATGTTTAAATACGATTGATGCCATCATGGTTCACATCCATATTGGGACTTAGAGGTCCCTGCCCACAACGAAACGGTCTCCGTGTTATCTTTCGTGAGGTTGTAACTCCTTTGGCTGGAGCAGTGGGGCCGTCAGAGTTAACAGCTCAGCTGCAGCTTCCCACCTCGGGCTGGAGGGAGTTGTATTCCCAGCGCAGCCGTCACGGGTCAGGCTCTGTAGTATATACATCCCAGGAGGCTGGATGCACGTAGAGCCTGAGAAATCCTGGACACTGCTTTGAACTTAAATTATTAATACGCACCTCCAGGCTTCCTCGAAAAGACAAGCTGAAAACCACAGTCTGTGTTTCACTCAGAGGATACTCCACCTTTATGTTTGTGTCAAAACAGGGGACTTGCACAAATGCCTTTGTTGCCAGGGGCTTGAATTCCATGCAGGGAACTTGGCGCTCTGCTGCATCGCAGTAAACAACAGCGCTTTTCTCCGGATTTATTAATCGGTTTTGTATGCATTTATTTTTCTGTAGTGGTTTAAGCAAATAAAATGAAGTAACTAGAGGATTTTTACTGAGTTAATTAAAGAGGAGAGCGGTTCCAGGCAAGCATGACATTAAAGACTTGCCAAATACCTCTTTTCTGAAAATACTACCAGCCACTTCAAAGTCTGCTCCCATTCTCAGGCTCTGATGGAAAGTCCTTTCCAGACAAACTGGTTCAAGTTCCAAAACAAGTCATCTGTCTGTGAGTTTGGAAAGGGGAATGGGTGGGAGAAAAATGTTTTTTTTATGGGGAAAAGCAGAGAAAATATAATATCCAATATAATAGCTTGAAAGTTCTGCAAGCATCCCCCTGCCAATGCTCTCACGGTTCTGTCCGTGGCTCCCAACTCAGGGGTAATGTGGTGAACCAGAGTCTCAATGACTTCAAAACGGAGTCTGAATTTGGTCCTAGATGTCTAAAATCTGATTTAATACTCCTGCGCTCTTTTCCCACGCTTTAAAGTTCTGTCCTGCTGTGCTGGCTTTGACAGGAAGCCCAAAGCAGTCATCAGTTTCTATAATCAAGAAGTTTGCCACAAACAGCTCTTTATTAAAATCAATGAGGGCTCTGACCTGTTAATTTCTGAAGTAGCCTACTGTATGCAGAGAGGCTCCGCAATATCGCCTGGCTCTCGGATGTGAGAAATGACGCTTTGTGTTGCTCATGGGGTGCTAAAAATGTATAGATGTGAAATAGATTGGGAGATCTGCCAATGCAAAGTTAATGGAAGTTCTCATAATTTCCCCAAGTGACATTTCTGACCCGGGCTTGAAGTGAAGCCAGGTCTGGTTTCACATCATCTAACATTTCACTAAATGTTAAACGATTGAGATAGAATTTTTATTAGGTATGCCAGTATTTCATAATTTACCACAACCTCGAGATGTATTTTTCCCTTTTACAGTCCAGGAGATGTTTATTATGGCCTTTTGAGATGCATTAAAAGGGTGTTAGTACAAATAAAGCTCCCTTCCTTATTCTCCAGGCAAGCTGCAAAAGCAATTTAATACCAGCACACTGGGTACCTGGTGTGCTGCTTTAACACAGACGGATCCAACAAGAACACTCCAATGCTCTCGAGGGCAGATGTTTGATGACTTCGAGCTGCTGCAGTGGGAGAAGGTAACACAATGATGCCGAGGGGAGAAAGACCTTTGCAAAAGCAGCCCACCAACAGAGTGTTATTTTTCAAAATGTACCCACTCAACCCAACGGCACCCACAGCAGGGAAACATAAGGTAAATTAGTGACCTTTCAGGCCCAGATGTTAAGAGAGTAGAATAGCTAAGCAATCCGAGGGCTAAGGTCAAGATAAAGAGTGCTGCATAAATGCAACAGCTGTAAGACACTGAAAAGGCATCAGAGCCTGCGAGCACCAGGAATGTATAAATCACTCGGAGCAATCTGCTGCAGCGAGGCGTGCTGGTCTAGACAGTCTCTTTAAACTATTGCCAACACTTCCCAAAAGTGCGTGGTTAAAATTAGGCTTCCCGAGTCCATATTTAGCAATAGAAAGGCACCAAAAGTACCGAGCACCCATCAAAACAGATGGGCTCATGAACCCGCTGCAAATCAGGTCACCCGTCGGAGGCAGGGATTTCCGAGCCCGGTTGCCCCTGAACTGTGAAGGGTCTTGGCCAGAGAACACTCCCCTCTCCACCCCCTTCAGATCCAGCCTAAAGAAACATTTAAGAATCAACTTGGAGATTATGACAAGCTTTGACCTATATAGAAAACCCAGAAGCCTGAGCAGCAGAACTAATGAAATACCATTTCCAACGTCACTTTTCCACCTGGATTTCCCCATACCTGTACAGAATGACCTATAACAGGGCCTCTCTTCTTTGTGCTCCCCTCATTTTCATAAAACTTGCATAACTTCAGCCTCTTCAGCATGGGTGGTGAGAATTAGCCCACGTTTTCAAACACTGACTTGACTATTTGGAAATCTGCTCCAGGACTGTGGGATCCTGTCACTTATCGTAAAGGTTATACAAACCACAGCGCTGCAAACTGAAGGGCTTTGTGGTGTTTATGCGTCTGCAGCTTCTCTAATTTATTAAAGGGGTTTTTGACTAAGTAGAGCCCTTTCTCAGGCTGTGTGCATGCTTAGAGGCGTGTTTGAATCTCGCTCTGTCAATCTTTTTGTCATTTAAGCAGTCTCTCAACTTGCCAGAGGCTGCTTTGTGCTAGCGTATGTGCTATATTCACCAATTGGCTGTACTGAGAAATTTTCCTGAAACATTCTAAAAGTTGAGGGGGAAAAAAAAGAGGATAAATCACCTTTAAGTGGTAGCATATGGCTCAAAAAAAGCCCCAACAAAGACCTGTTAGCCACACCATCAAGATTTTTTCATTTTTTAATTTACTTTGCGAGTTTCCTTGTTCACTAACAAGCAGAATCAATTCACAAAGGATAGAATTATTTGTATCAGACAGAACATAATTATTCCATTGGATTAAGACACAAGCATCCACAAACAGCACCAAGCAGTCCCTTTGCCAGATGCCACTTCTGTGACCCCAGCACCTACTCGTGCTCTCTGCAGGCAGGGATGCAGCAGAAGGGTGCTGAGCTCAGAGGAGGGTGCTGAGTCCCAAAGAGCAGCAGCACAACAGGGATTAACTTGGGCACTGGAGATCCTAAGCTTTATTACAGAAGGCACCAGGCTCCATGTATAAAGCTGACCATCCAAAAAAAAAAAACAAACCACGATGAACTGCTGGGTTTCTGCCTCCGCCAGGTCTGAGTTTAGTCAGATAATTAGAGTTCTAATTTATTTATTGCTCATGAGTTTTTTTAAGGCTCTGATCTTGTAAACACTCATGTGTTTGTGTTTATCGCTATGGTTTCAATTGTTGCACAAAACCCTCGCACAAAGTTCAATTGCTGTGTTTTTCTTTCTTATGGAATTGAGTCCTACCAATATGGCCTATTTAAAATTAAAATCAGGCAGCGATTAACAACGATTTCCCAAATCAAGAGGAAACAAAAACGCCCTATTGAGACAACACAAAGCTCTATGGCTTCTGAAAAATGTGTGTGCTCACCAGTCCTTGTCCCATTCTGGCTTTCCTGGTAGAAAGAGAAAACTCACTAAAATGTTCGTATTTTCTCAGAAAGGTGTGTTTTTCCATTTACAATTGCTTTGAGGAAGATACCCTGCCAGCAATTCAGAAATGCTTTTTCTCAAAGCATAACAAAGCCTCCTAGAGCTCATCTATACATAGAAATATAAACCAAACACCTCTAAAATCCTTGATTATGAAGATGTGTATTTTCTAACCATTACTGCCTTCAAGACAAACTTACCTTGAGAACACACATGAAGGAGCTCTCCTGCTCTGGCAGATGCTCAGAGCGGCAGCAGGACCCTTTAACCAGGTTCTGCAGAAAGCTGAGAAGGATGCCCCAGGTCCCTTAAAGAGCCTGGAGCAGAGAACAAAACCACCAGGTTTGGAGGAAAGTTTCACAGGGTGTTTGAGTTGTGTGCTGGTTTCTGAGTCACCCCGACAGCTGCACCTCGAGCAGGTGAAGCGTTCCGCTCGGTCAAGGTCACTCACCGCCGGAGCGTTTGTCATGGTTCTGTCTCTGGCAGATGTCAGAGTACAGGGAGGCAGCGGCCACGGCGATGAGCTAATGAAGCTCATCTGGTCCATTAGGTAGAAGAGGCGTAACGCAGAACATCACACGTTTAACTCATGCAAAAGTTGGCTGTGGGTTCTCTCCTGAAGACAGAGTGGAGGTTTGCAGCGTCATTACTGGGAATAAAGATGATGAACGACAGTTGCTTTTCTAACCGTGTGCATCTTTTCTTTTCCCTCCAATGTGACTCAGGTTGCTCCTGAGATCCACCTGGGGCAGCTACCACTCCAGGTTTTTTGTCCTCTCATGCATTTGATCAAGCCATTAGAAAGCATTTGCTCTCGGATGAGAGCACCCGGTTTTTTGCATGCTCAGTGATTTGCAATCCTGCATCTCCCCGGCAAGGCTGAGGAGCCCTACAGTGCTCTGGACCCCCCACCTGGCCCTATTTGATCCTCCCCTGGGGTTACACCAGGCTGTAGAGCTCTTCACTGTGCATCAGGCATTGTGCAGGGACTCTTCTCTGGTTTAGGTGAAACTGGACAGGAGCGCTCAGCATCTGGCCCTGATTCCGTGCTCTGCCACAGGTTCCCTAATGGACTGTCAGCAAAGCATGTGGAGGGAGAGAACCACAGGGTTGGTTTCCAAACTCAGCCCCTGTACTGGCAGCTGATTCCCAGAGGGTCAGGTCTTAAGGCGGATCCTCAGCAGAGCTCAGCCCTGGGCAGTGTCCGTGCTGATGTGGAGCTGGGCTGGCTGGAGAGCTCAGCATCTACGCACTGAACCGTCTTGAAACCACGGGAGTTCTGTCTGATGCTTGAATCAAAGCCAAACACTTTCTGCCATCTGTCCCTCAGCGTAGGGAAACGTTGGCCTTCATCTCTCCAAATGAAATCCTCAACTCACTGAACTCAAGAGGACTTTTGCCCTTAGCTTTGACCTAAGATCAGGATTTCTCCCACTTTGCCTCCATGTCCCACCAGTAAAACTGGGACTGTCGTACTTCTGCTTACGGGACATTTGGTTTCTGAGCTCTCAGGGGTGTGCGCAGAGATGGTGTCTGCTGCCCCGGGTCTTCTGGGTGCCAGAGGAATGAGAAATGCTCTTAAACCTTTAATGACAAACTGAGATCTCTTTTCAAGGGGCTCCTCAGCCAGCTTGTGGGATTCATAGGGCAGAATTAATGTGGCTGTAAATTAATCCACAGAAATGTTAATACCCCTGGGGACTTATTGATACAATGTAAAGATACAGATAACATCTTTGCCAATGTTCAGCAGTATCAATGCTGTTGTCTAGCTTATTTTCTCCCTTATAATCTCTTCTTGTCGGTCTTTTACGTGGAACTAGCATTTTTGTCCTAATTAGACAATTACACATTATGATGCACTAATTTGTTAACCTATGTTCACAAATCTTTTAATTACAGCAGTCGTCTTTGATGTGCTGTTATTATTCAGCTATGGCAGTAAACAATTCAACAGCTAACTGGAAGGAACTCATTATTTTCTCAGAGACATTGTCATTATTTTTCAAAGTATTTTTTTCCCTAGAATTCAGATGGAGAATAACCAGAGAAATACACACAGAGAGTCATTACTGCAACCAAGCACCTCCTTCCACCATATT
Source organism: Syrrhaptes paradoxus (assembly GCA_013400615.1). Classification (NCBI taxonomy): domain Eukaryota; kingdom Metazoa; phylum Chordata; class Aves; order Pterocliformes; family Pteroclidae; genus Syrrhaptes; species Syrrhaptes paradoxus. The sequence continues at coordinate 9,740 of VZTO01027911.1, read as the reverse complement.
GATAGTTATTATTGAAAAGACAGAGACTTTTTCAGCAGAAATAAGTTGGACACTTATCCTTCACACTGGTAATCCCCAAGCTTCAAAGCAGCCGGAGCGATGAGAAAGCCTCGTCTAGAGGTAGCGTGAGCAACAGCAACAGGTTCTGCATGTGGAGCCCTTCGCTGTGCCTCCGGGTTTCAGTGTTTGCAGTTAGATAGGACACAGCCACATGGAAAAAGTTTTTTGCTCATTTTTAAAGGTGGAGTGAAGTCTCCACATGCTTAGATCTCTTAGGTAACCTTAAAGAGAGCATTTAGCCCTTCTGTTGTCGTTATTTCTTGCTCAAGCAAAAGTGTCTGGGCGATGCTTTTTTTTTCCTTTCAATTACTGTCATTGAGCTGCCTTTAATCTTTGTAAGGATTATGTTAATATTGTCAAGCTTTTTTTTTCCCCCCCTCTGGTGCAAGGAGGCACAGCTTCAGCAATCCCTGCTTGTGGTGATCATCCACTTCTCTGGATGAGGTGTTCTCCTCAAAAGCCCAGTAATTTTGATGATGCTTCACAAATCCCACCACAGCAATGTTCATCTGGGGACATCAGCTTGCAAGCAAGCAAGCACGTGTCTTGCTGAGCATCTCTGCTGCAGTTAAAGGAGTGGTGCTGCTTGGGGGAGGCTCGCTGACAGCCCCCCAGTGTTTATGGGACCTTCCTTTCCATCCATGCAATGAGCACCATCCTCTGCAAGAGAGGGAGGCTGTGCATCAGTGCTGCTGTCTGATGCCAGGTGGTCACCCCACCGCCACTCGCACAAAGCCAGGTGGCACATTTCCCCGTGCCTCGCTGTGGCAGTGAATCGGCGTGTCCTTGTGTGCCCAGGCTCCAGCCTTTCAGCAGCTGTTATCTCCCCTTTCGGAAGGCATTGCATGTGGATTTGGTATCTAAGCAAACTACCTGTCTACAAGTATCAAAACAGCAGAGGCTTGTGTTTTATCACCAAGCAAAAAGAAGCCGCTGTCCCTTGATGGCTGCAATATGCAGATTGCAAGTGGCAGCCTGTCTTTCTTGAAGATCGTGTTGTCTGGGTGAATATTTGCCAGGTGCAGAGGCCAGATCCAAATTTTTGGATGCTCTGCATTCCCAGGCCTGGGAAAGATGTTCTCGTGGCTTTGCATCCTTCAGGAGAGCAGCAGCAGCCTCTGACACCTCTTATGAGTGTAGAAGGGGGAAAGGGGAGTGTACTCAGGGCATCTATTTAAACACCAGAGGTCATCATTGTTTTCAGGAATCTATTTTTGGCCCAAACAGTTTCCCAACACACAAGTGCTCCCATACCCTTTCTGCTGGCAGGAGCAGCAGTAGCTGTTACTGAGAACAAGAAAGTGAATGGTAGAAAATAGTGTTGGGTCTCCAAAGCAAAACCAGCTCCCCCTCCTTGTTCCTGGCAGATGTTTTCCTGACCCCTTCTTAAAGCGCTGTAATGACAGAGGTGTTCCGTCCTCCCCAGTGCTGAACCCTGCATGCCCTCCCAGTGCTTCTTCTAATGTGTAATCTGTGTCACCTCCGCGCCAATTTAGGGCCATTATTTGTTGCCCTGCCCACTTTCTTGGAAGAGAGGAGCAGAGCAGAGGAGATAAGAGCGAGGAGAAGGGAAGACATCCACTCTGTTTCCTGGGGAGCAGGCCTGCGTCGACCTTTCCATAGTTTGCAGCTTGTTTCATTTCTCCTACATGTACTCTGCTTTCCACTCCATAAAACCCAGCAGCGAACGCGCCGTGGTGAGACGATCGGCAGGAACTTAGAGGGTTCGTTTTGTCGCTGTTTTAAAATGTCAGATTAGGCTGCAGAGCCACATTAGTACTGCTAGCTTTAATAGACTCGATGCTTAATCTGCCAGGGCTTCTTTATTGACAGGCTGCATCTCTATTTGAGCTTGAATCAACTTGTGCGTAAAATGTTATCAGCAATGACAGCTGAAAAGAGGTCTATTGCTCTTTAAATTTTTGATGGGAGGCAAGCGTTCTGTCATTTGTGATAGCATTATGTGTAATCCAACATAACAACTTGATAGTCTGATACAACAACATTCCAGCTTCCCTGCTACCGTTGTAGAGCTGCTGCGTACAAGCTGCTGCCGCACGCAATAATATCAGCTCTGGCAGCTGGAAGAAGAGTCCTGCTTCTCTTTAAATTTCTAGCAAGCCCCCCTCCTCTTTATTGATTTTTTTTCTCAAGGGTGGACTTCTTTGTTTGCCCCAAAATTCCTGGGGAAATTGGGCTGGTTTGGATTCTCGTTACAGGCTGAAGATACCTCCTGCGTTGTCTTTACTTTCACAGTGCTGTCTGCAGATCCAGTGCGTTGTGACTGTGCCCTGCCCCAAACCACAGGACAGGGGCTCCTCAAAGCCTTTGATCGCTGCACGTCGCAATTGCAGCTCCATCTTCGGAGTTCTCCCGTCCCTGTTGGCTTCCTCGCCAACCTCTCCACTCCTACCAGCCAAGGGTCGAGTGCTGTCACCTGGTGTCTCTATTTTCCTTCCTTTGTTCTCAAAAAACCAGGATAATCACACCTCTGGTTTGCCGCCAGCAGCTTTCGGAGCGGTGCCAGCGGAGGTGTGCCCTGCCGCCCTGCCGCGATCCGTATAGCTCTGCTCCGGCACCTGCTTTGTGTCTCCATGCTGGATGCTCCCTGCAGTCACTTTGCTGTAAGGGAAGTGTGAAGTGCTTACACAGAGCACATATTTTGACCACTGTTGGTTTATTAATTGAATTGTGACTTTTTAGATTGCAATAGCTGATCTGCTCGAGGTCAGGTAATTCAGAAATTAACTCCAAGTTAGTTCTGACAAGAAAAAGATCAATACACAGGATAAAAGATATCCATTGGATTAGGAACACTTCACATCCTAAAGAAATATCCCCTCTGCTTTGAGTGGACTAGATTTTCACTCCTTTGTACCTTTTCCATGCTAGTATACTTGACTTAAATCAATGAAAATCCAGTGGAGCAATTCAGTTTAATTCAGCTGAGCTGCACCAGCATGAAACTGGTAGCGCTGGCCAGGACCAGTGCTAGTGATACGGCATCACCAGCTTCGGCAATAGCATCAAGGACCAGTTTATTTTTCCACATACTCCACATTATAGCAACATCAGTGAGCAACCAAGGGACACCGAGAGCTACCCAAAGGTATGTTCAGATGAAGTAGCACATTTTAATATTACACCATATGTTGCTAAATGAGCTGTCAGGCAAAACTTAGAGGCAGTTGGATACCAGACCCGTATGTAAATAGCTGAGGTGTGTATTTTAAGGCACAGATTTGCGGAGGAGGCTGTACCTCACCTGATTTCTGGCTAGCAGGGAGCATTGCGATAACTCACCTGACCTTTGATGGGACAGGAATCCCAGAATTTCACATGGGGTGTTTTACCCTTCTGTTCTCATTTTTATTCCTGGCTGTACCTGTTACAGCATTACTTTCTTTTCTGGCTAAATCCTTCCTTAATCATAATTACAAAATACCCTTCTCTTGGCCAGGAGCATCATTACAGATTTTATATAGCGCAGCTTGCACATATAGACTCATAGAACCATCTAGATTGGAAAAAACCTTTAAGATCACCGAGTTCAACCATAAATCTACCACTGCCAAGTCCACCACTAAACTATGTCCCTGAGCACCACATTCAGCGAAACATTCTGTAACATCCCGTTCAGGCTGATGCTCTGCGGAGCCGGAGCCGTGGCTGCTCAGCAGGTANGCGCAGCTTGCACATATAGACTCATAGAACCATCTAGATTGGAAAAAACCTTTAAGATCACTGAGTCCAGCCGTAAACCTACCACTGCCAAGTCCACCACTAAACTACGTCCCACATTCAGCGAAACGTTCCGTAACATCCCGTCCAGGCTGATGCTCTGTGGAGCTGGAGCCGTGGCTGCTCAGCAGGTGTGGGGAGCACACCCAGCTGGGGAAGAGCAGGCTGCGTTTGCAAAGCAAATGTTATGCAAGAATGCCAGTGTCCTCTCCCAAGGCAGGCAAGGACTCTTTCTGTCTGCAGACGAGGAATCGAGGCACTTCTCTGGTGTCGTAGGGCTGAACTGGCAAAAAGCTGGGGAGAGACCTGGAGCCAGAGTCCCGGCAGCCTGGGCTAAGACCTGCTCACTTGTTGTGCCAGGACAGAACCTCAAACAAACTGGACATGGTACTGACAAGTTATTCCCCTTGAGCTTCATAAAAATAGGCCTTAAGGCAGTGGTGCTGTGCATGAAAATCTGGGATTGGAAACCTGTAAGGTGAAGGAATATTGCAGGAGTGGGTTCTTCCAGACCTCCAGACACTGGTTCTGTTGCCTTGGAACATCAAATACAGTTTTACCCTCATCAGTCCTCCGGTGGGAAGTGGTGGGAAGATCAGAGCTTCTTGAATTAATTGGAGATTCTATTATTCAGAAAAAAAAAATACGGTTACTATGCATAAAAACAATTTACATTTTTGTGATGCATTCTTTTCCTGGGCTTCCTGAGGCTGTTGCTAAGATAGGTAACAGTTAGCATCTTTATATTGCTTTAATTCATAGTCTCTTGACAAACTTATTAGGCTTAGGCTCTGGGAACACAAACGGGTGTGATACAAAGTAAACGCAGAGGTGTCAGCAGTTAATAGAGGTAAATTAATGGTTAATCGGACCACACATGCATAATTAGTTCCAGGTTCTAGGTTGAAAGTAATAAACTACTTCTCTTCTAAAAGAAAAATTGCAGTTAATAAAGCAATCCCAGCACATTGTAACCAAACCCCAGGCTTCTGTGTCTCTCACGGTGCTTCGCCGGGGTGGGCACCAGGCTGAGCTCTGCTGAGCTCCCCTCACCTCCCCACCCTGTACCCGGGCAGGGCTTTGGGGGTTTGTCCTTCAGAGGCTCTTTGAAAGGCTGCACTTGCCGGGTAAAGGTCTGCTGGGGGGTGTTTAGAGCTGATGTCTGTATCTCTCTGGACGGGAAGTTTTGGGAGGCTCCAGGTAGGGCAGTGATCTCCTTCCTCTGGATCGCCGAGCATCTCCCAGGGATGCACGGAGAAATCCCTCCTGTCACAGCTCAGCACCGCTGTCCTCGGGGGGGGACACATGGGCTGTGCTCACCGGTGCCCGTGGCTCCTGTGGGCCCTGAGCACTGCTTCTCCAAGAGCATTTGCCAGGAGGTGTTGAGGCTGAGGCTGTAAAAGGGGTCTTTGTGACTCTCAAGGAGCTAAATTGCTTAACTGCAGCCCGATGAGGGCCACTACATTAAAACAATCTCTCTATTTGAAATGTCAAGAACCAGGCCTTTGCTGGAAGATCAATAGAAGCTCAGGAAGAAATATTTTCAGCGTTGCATCCTTCATTCATCATCATCTTCATTACTCACCTTGTTCGCGAGCCTGCCCCGAGATGAGCAAAAGGGACACAGGCTGCCATCCGTCTTGTCTCTTCTCTTGAGCTGCAATCTGTCTGCTCGTTCCCTCCAGCCGGGGTGGGATGGTGGGACGAGGAGTGGGTGGGTTTATGCTGGGAATGAGCCCGCCAGGATGGAGGAGCACTCACCAGTTGGCAGGGATGAGAGTGCTGGGGGGAAACCAAGTGTGCTAAGACACTCACTGAGGCCAGACTTCTTTTTTTGCCATGATTTGTCATCCCTGTTGCTATTAAAATGTAAAATAGGAAAGCAGAGCGGAGGAAGGAAGTCAGGAGAGGTGGAGACACGCGGTGACTCCTGGCTGGAAGCTCCCTGCCTGCTAATGAGGCATGAAACGCCACGCGGGTTTTGTAACGCGGAGCTCGCTAATGGGTTCAGTTGGACAGCTTGGCTTCCTGCAGAAAATGAAGTGGCAACTGTGAATTCAGGTAGGTGCACCAGTGGGTTTAAAAAAGGAATCAAACCAGTGTTATGGGCAAAAAAAAAAAAAAAAAAAAAAGGTAGAAAAATGCTTAATGGCACGTAGCCTTTAAGCTCGTGCCGTCAGAGCAAATCCACTTTCTTATTGTATTTGTCACCAGCTGCAGTTATGGGGAAACTATTTTACAGATGGGCTGGTCCCTGCCTCACCCAATGGCCACTGTCTGTTTGGTGTGAGCTGAGCAGAAGACACTTACTCACGATGTAACTACCTTTAACGGCAGCTAAGAGAGACGAGAGAGAGGCCAAAGGCACGTATTTAACCGTAGACAGATTTTAATAGTTCTTAAAATACCTTTTCAATGAGAACTTAATTCAGGAGGTCAAATAAACGGAGGGAATCCTGTGATTTCCTTTCTCTTCACATGCACCAAAGGCAGGCTCCGAGAGGACAGCCACCTCCTATCGGATGCCTTTGCATTCACGGGTCCATGTGGGTGCTGGTGTTTCAGAGCTCATTTATGATGTATTTTTTCAGTAAACACACATCAACTCTGACGATCTTAATTAGAGTCTTTGGAAAAACCCAATATGCTGCAATTCTTCCACCGAGATCTGTATGGAAAACAAGGAGCATATTTCCAGTGTGATGGTAACAAACAAACAAGTGTGCGCAGCCCCAGTACACACACACTCTTCCCTAATAGGCTTGCTTAGACTTTACAATCTGTTTATTAATTCGTGAATAGACTTGATATGCCCCCTGGAAAATATATTAAAATAATATCTCTCAATTGGCTTCACTGTTAGCACGCCTCTAATTAACGAATGTATACCTCCACTTGCTATTAAACAGTTTCATGATTCTTAACACCAGCGTTGTGAGGTGCCAGCTATAAAAATTTTTAACAGCTTTCCTGTTACCACTTTTCTCCTAAGCACATGAAAGTGGCTTTACATATTTGACCTTTCCCTTCCCTGCTCCCAGGGTTTTAACCCTTCTTTCCCTCCGCAGCAAGGAGCTGACACATGGAATATCTTGCAGGCAGTGAATAGAATCACGGGATCGTTTAGGTTGGAAAAGATGAAGATGCAATATCCCCACTGCTTGGCACAGGTTCCTACTGGCACAGTTCTAAGGAGAGGGTCTGTGCGTGCTTCCCCCAGGACTGCTGGGGACCACTGAAGGAGCAAAGTGCTGATTTTGTGAGTAAGGGCCTGACCCACTGCAAGGGATGCTACGGCAGCACCTTTCCCAGCCAGCTTGTGTCAGGAGGCAGGAGCTGTCAGCCCAGTGCTAAAACATCCATCCCCCTTAAAGTACAGCCAACAGCCTAACACCCCATAATCACCAGGAAGGCAAGAGCAAATCCATGGGATTATTTTCCTTTTTCAAGGTAAGCAGGATAATGTGCTGAGCCAGAGTTCAGCCCCCGGGGCTGACAAATCTGGGTGTGAGCTTCACCCAGCAATTAAGGGGAGCATCAAGAGTCAGAGGGGATCAGTCCAAAGACCATGAATGCAGAGTGACCCTCTAGCCCAATGCTGAAAAAAAAAAAAAGACTAAAAGAGAAAGATACCATGTCTTGAACGGCTCCTCCTGGGCACCAGGGTTGTAACTGGAGATCAGGCAGCCGAGCAGCACCGGGGTTGTGGAGTTTGGTACAGCTGGGGGAGCTGGCTGAGGGCACAGTCTGGAGGGACATGGCTTTGGGCTGTGAGCATCATGTGCATTTTCTTTTTCCCATTCACAGATAATTAAAGTTCTGATTTTTACCCATTAGTTGAAGAAAGAAAAATGGATCTATGTCCTGTGCAAACAGAAAGCACGGGCAGATGAGCCATTTCCACGGCCACCTCTGATGCTATGTACATAGTGACTCACAGAACAATTGAGGTTGGAAGGGACCTTAAAGATCATCAAGTCCCACCCCCTGCCATGGGCAGGGACACCTCCCACTAGCCCAGGTTGCTCCAAGCCTCATCCAGCCTGGCCTTGAACCCCTCCAGGGATGGAAATGCCCTTAGCAATTTTGGACTGGACCATTCATAAAACATACAAGCATCTGAACTCTAAATCCATCACTGCACCGTCCAAATGAAGAGGTCAGCACAAGGATTGCCCCATGGGGTGAGCTAAATCCTGTGCTCAGGGTCCTGCTTGCCAGCGTGCCACGTGGGAGATGCTGGGGGGAGCAGCAAGGGGCAGGTGCAGCGTGGCCCTTCTCCTTGTATCTCCCAGGCATCAGCCCTCCTCAGCCAGACCCCGCACATCATCTGCACCAGCTAACAGACCACGGAACGTATCTTACCTCTGGGAAATCCTCTGTAACATCCCGTGTCTGGGAGCATCGCAGCAGTGTGAAAAACAACTCCGTTTTCAGCAGTGACAAAGTCTGACAGGAGCTGAAAGTACTTGAAATTAGATCCTCAAAGGCTTTTGCTAGCAAAAGAGCATCCCTCTGCCCAGCTGTCCCTGGTCTCTGGTCAGAAGATGCGAATAGCTCCCAGCAGCTCTCTGCCAAACCAGGTGTCCTGGGAGTTGCCAAGCCATGCCACAAAGCATTGCATCAAATCCTCCCTCAGCCCTACAGGGTGGCTTTGTGGCCTTAAAACAGCTTTCCTGCACGCTTTTCACTGCCTAAGATAAGGGGACATTAGTGTCACAGCATCTGGCGTGACACTGGATGGATGTGTCACCCGGTGGCCTCGTGCAGGAGGGCTCAGAGGTGTGGGATGAGCCTGTCCTGGTGTAGCACTGCCCTGCCTGCTGGAGCTGCTCCCAGGAGCAAATCATCCTCTGAATTGCACACAGGTTTGCTCAGGGAAGGAGCTCCTATCCTCAGACATGCAAAGCGTGTGATTGAGGGACCCACGCTGATAAGCAAACGAGGACACAAAAATCCCCAGCAGCAGAGACCCACCCAGACGTGTCCATCATGATTCCTCAGAGGTCACAGGAACAACGAGGGGCTGTCACACCTGCCAGGGATGGCTCTCATAAATAACATCAGGCTCTGACAGCCGGGAGGTGTAGCTGGTTGTCAGCAGTTGCATGTGAGACAGGCAGACAGGTGCCATCAATCCAGCAGATCCCACAGCCAAATCACGCTGTTCCATAGCCCGAATGCACAGCACAAGCACCAGCCACAGCCTGGGAGTCAGCTATCGTCCTTACAGGCCAGTTCCTAACGCAGGCGTTGGCTGAAGCCATTGCTGCGTCCCTGCCTTGCTGCTGTCCCCAGAGGAGAAGTGTGCCTAATGGCAGAGAAGGGTAATCTCATTTGATATGAAATTATATTAGTGACAGCTTATTCCTGGGGCTGCTCAAAGGGCCGGGCAGGTTGGATGATGTTTTCATGGTATTTAGTAAACTGAAAGTAAATAACTTGAAGAAGCAAATGTCACCAGGCAATGGGGAGCAGGGAGAGAGCAGCAGTAAGAGTAGGAGCACGTGGAGCCCAGGGCAGCCAGCACCACCAGTGGACCATCAGAAAATTTAAAAGTGGTATCGCAGGGATGCCAAAATAGCCTGGTTATCGCACCGGGGGATGCGCTGTGCGCAGCCAAAACGTTCCCCTTCCCCTTGGCACTGTGGCAGCTCTGCAGGGGCTGCTACATCCTATTTGTTACACATCCAGCAAATAAACACTGTCTTGTGCAAAAGACCATATTTTAGCCCTTATTTGAATAGTTTCTGTAGATTTTTTTTAAAGTATGCAATGAGCCAATGAGGCTTTCAAAGGGCATCCACCCTACAGTGTGCACAGTGACACAAACCACCCGCTCTCAGACCTACCTACCTCCAGTAACAGCAGATCAAACACTTCACCTCACCTCTTTCACAGTGATATCATTGCAAAAGCAAGTCCAGAGGAGCCCCGGA
>VZTO01027910.1:30276-46873 GCA_013400615.1 Syrrhaptes paradoxus | reverse complement strand
GCTGCCATCCCTGGGTGTGGCTCCCAGAGGACCATCATGAAAAGTCGATGAGGCAAACTTAGTGAATTGCTGTAAAACTGGTGTTGTCATCCTATTTAACTGACTCAGACAGAGCTCTTTAGCTAGACATGCTTTCCATAACCACTTATGCACAGCAGTGAGTGCAGGTGCTCCTCTGTTTCCCCATTTTTGTTTTCCCCTTTTTGCACAGAGTTCCATTACGTTTACTTAGCTGGGGGTCTCCTCCAGTTTTTGATTTTGGTTTTGTTTTTTTTTTTTCAGCTGCAAGCCGGGCACTTCAGTCTGGAAGTGTGAAAATAGCCATATATTTCCTTAAATCAATATAATATAGATACAATAGACACAATTTGGCCAGTAGGTATAACCTGAAAGACAAAACAGGAATTTAAGATAAACCCAGAAGTCCTTGTCATTATGCAAGCATATGGCCTAAAATTTATTGTCCTTTTAGTACACCTGAAATAGTTGAGTTGAAAGCAACTATTTCTATTCACACAGTTTAAAGGATAGATTAATAACTCAACATAGCTTATAACTTCTACATTAAAAAACTTGAATTCTTATTTGTTTCAACCATCTTCAATTAATGTTTGCATGTTGACTGCCCAGTAAAAGGAATAAGCTAGTCTGCAGATCAAGTTGAGTGTTGTCTTTATGTGCTCTGAGGTCTTGATAACTCGTTCCTTGGATTGTGGGCATGGAAGCTTCCAAGAAAAGTTCATTTGCCATTGTAAAACAATTACCCTTGATTACATGGAATTTGTTCCAGTCAACAAGATCTCTTCAATAATTTGCAATTAAAAAATAATTCACAAGAGCAAACAAAAGTTGATGTGCTTGCTGAAAGAAGATTATATCAGTATTATTTTTCTAAGATTAGGACACAAAGAACAAGGAATATAAAATATTAGAGAGAACATACCCAGTTAGCCTGATTTTAAAGAGACAGTCCAATCAAGCACAAATACAAGCTGGCAGGAGAATGGGTTGAGAGCATCCCTGAGGAGAAGGACTTGGGGTTATCGGTAGATGAAAAAACAAACATGGGCTGGCAGTGAGCAATCATGGCCCAGAAGGCCAACCAGATCCTGGGATGCATCGAGAAGAGCGTGACCAGCATGTTGAGGGATGTGACTCTGCCCCTCTACTCTGCTCTCGTGAGACCCCACCTGGAGTACTGTGTCCAGGTCTGGGCCCCCCAGTGCAAGGAGGATGTCAAGCTGTTGGAATGGGTCCAGAGGAGGGCCACGAAGATGATCAGAGGGCTGGAGCATCTCCCCTATGAGGACAGGCTGAGAGAATTGGTGTTGTTCAGCCTGGAGAAGAGAAGGCTCCAGGGGGACTTTATAGATAGAGGGCTTCCAGTACTAGAAGGGGGTCTACAGTAGAGATGGGGAGGGCCTTTTTAAAAGGACATGCAGTGACAGGACAAAGAGTAATAGATTTAAATTGGAAGAGGGCAGATTTAGACTAGATATTACGAAGAAATTTTTCACTGTGAGGTTGGTGAGACACTGGAACAGGTTGCCTAGGGAAGTTGTGGATGCCCCATCCCTGGAGGTGTTCAAGGCCAGGCTGGATGAGGCTTTGAGCAACCTGGTCTAGTGGAGGGTGTCTCTGCCCATGGCAGGGGTTTGGAACTTGATGATCTCTGAGGTCCTTTCCAGCCCTAATCATTCTATGGTTCTGTGATTCTATTATTCTATTTAAGTTTTCTCCACCACACTGTAAATCACTAAAAGGGCTTGAGAGCTGATGATAGCTATGATCTGATATACTGGTTGTATTAGCTGTGCTTTTATTTCCTTGTCACACCAATATACTTACTTACGGATAAAAATACAACTACATTGCATCTCCTGTAGACAATTGCACATATTTTTGCTGAAACTTTTCTTTTGTACTTGTGAAAGAATCTGGTCTGAGTGTATCGGATAATCAGCTTCTGGAAATAAAAGCGCCTGATTTATCTGACCAGTCACATGAGACAATTCAAACTGCAATATTTGCCAAGAATTCAAAGTGTAAACAACATCACTATCAATCATGCGTTCAGCAAATCTAAGGAAAATTTAATTATTATATAAATATAATTATATTTTTATATATAAATATAAATTTAAATATAAATATAATAATATATGTAATTATATTATATATCATTCAAATATATGTTATATATATTTTTATATATTTATATAATTTATATATATATCATTAATATATATGTTATATGTATATTTTTCTATATTTCAGTGTTAAAAGCAACATATTTAAACTATATACATAATGCAAACATATTGACAACATATAGTTCTGAAAAGTATTTTCATTTTAAGGACATTATAACAATAAATTCTTTAATCATTTAAACATTGATTTGCTGTGCATGGATCACTTATGTCTATGCAATATTATATAATACAAGGGACCTCTGATCATATATTGGCTGTAAGTTCCACGTGTCAATATTCCTAATACTCGCATGCTAAGAGCTCCCATATAATTAATGTGTTTCTTGTTTTCCTCAGCAGAAGTCTGTGCACTCTTACAGTTATCTTTATACTCCCCAATACTTCCTCTTTTGACATTCTTCTGCTACTTCAATTTTCTAGTGCTCTTTCTTTTTTCAGAAATACCTACCTCAGTAGAAATTCACCCATTTTCAGAAGTGTATTTTTATACAATATTCTCCTCCACTAGCTAAACAGATAACTGACTAGTCTAACTCATCCTCTCTTTCTTATTTCTACTTCAATGTTTTATTATTGTCACCCCATCTTCTCACCTCACAGCTCACAATTTTAGTCCAAAAGAGACCTTACTGTAGTTCTGTCACTTATTGCCAAAGAGATTATGCAAATGCATCTCTGACCCTCTATGAAGCTTCACTTTCTTCAAAGCAATACGACAGATGTGCTTATGGCTGACAACCATACCCTTAAACCAAAGCAACGATTTTTCCTGCCTGAACTGATTGGCCTTTTACCTGTATTGTGTTCTCACAGGTTTTCAGAAGGGAGCTGGAGCCAGATTCTAACCAGAGGGTCAAATGATCACCAGCAGCAGATGAAGACAAATATCACCTATGGATTTACATCTGTAAGAAGGCAAGAACGGGAACTGTGGAACAGGTGTCTAGAGAAGTTAATGATGAAATAAAGAAATACAGTAGAAGAAAAAAATGTTAATTTACCTTCAATTTTTAAAAATGCATTCATTTTTACTTCTGATATTGATTTACTTCTAATACTGTATTATTGTTATTTTTTGTGCTTTCCAGACTGTTCTAGTTATGTAGTTATATGTCATTTTAAATGTATAAATGGTCAAATACCAATATTAAGTTGCCTAAGGAAATTAAGTTCAGCAATATAACAATTTTACTAAATGCATAAAGAGTTAAATTGTATTTGTAGTGACACAGCATAATTACTATCTTTAATTTGAACTAGCTTGGTGTTCTTCCAGCTCTCTCTGATTTTTATGAACCGAAGGTTCATGAAGGTTCAGTAACCTACTGGCTACCACTCTGCAGTTATGTGTGTTTGTATACTTTAGTCTTTCGCCATTGCTAATTTAAGACACTTTCTGCTCAGGAATCAGTATCAAGTTCTGCACAGTTTTACCTCTGACATGACCATATCTATGTTATGGTCAGCTAAAATCTGTTTTTCTTACTTTTATTTCCTACCCACCTTATTCAAGTGTAAGTCTTCCTCCTTTTTATTACATACCTATTCTGTTTTGTATAGCCTGCCTGGCCTTCTAGTACTGCCCTGCATTATACTCCACACATGCACTAAAACTGTAGTGTGAAAGGTCTCATAGTAAGTGAGTCTCAGGATTTCTTACTGAAGTGCAGGTTGTAGTTTTAATATCTGTATAATTTAGATAGAAAGGAATTCTGCTTAAATACACACTGCAGCTCACTTCGTGATCTCTTAATTTTCAGGTAGGTTATTTTTCTGTATGAAGTAATTCTGACTATACAGAATAAATGTATCAAACCTCCATAATCTGAACATGTCAATACTACAGGCTTTTATTTTGTTTCAGTATTGCAGATAAATCCAGAACAGATTTATTTATGTAGGTGACAGAAGACAGATTATTCTCCCACATTGGATCTGTGTGTTGATGCAGGACCCTGAACGAGCCAAAAGACTCAAGGTCTGGAGGAAGATAAGAATATTCTCTCCCTTAAAAGAGAGTGCTAGGGGGCGAGGTTGTTTAAAATGGAGAAAGGAAGTATTACTTTTTTTATAACTAACAGAAAATGACATTGATCTTGTAACTGAAACTCAAATTTTCTGAAAATTTTACCCTAAATGACTTGCCCTAGATAACACGCAGCATTTCTGGCATAGCTAAACCATATTTCCTGAGAACCCTCAAGTACAAGAATTCCTCTAGTTTAAAAACATCTTGATTTATCTTCTGAAAATTCAACTGCTAACAAAACACTTCTAATATCCTTCTGAAAATCCAGACGAAGATCTTACTTGTTCTGGTTTGCATCCACATATTTCACAGACGAGTGCAAAATCCTTTTTTCCTTAGCCCATGTAATACACTGCATTTCTTTATAGGCAGTACCCTCTGCTAGTGAATATTGTCAGTCCTGAGTTCATTACTACATTTCACTCCTGTGGACTGAACTCTGTGAGCCACTTCTCAGCTCATAAACCTCTTCTCTCCAAATTTTTTTCTATGTGTTAACACTTTTAGTCCCCATTTGACACAACTGCAGAAATTTTATGGCAGCTTTAGTTGTGGACATGTTTAAAATTGTATGCTGTCGAAGATCACCTGTAAAGTAAGCAAATTGAAGTGATCTTAACATGGAAACAGGGAATCATTTTCTACCTGACATCAGATCTGCGATATCCTCATTTTGCTTATGTAATGAAAGAGTAAGATACTATTGATTTCTAGTCACTGTCTGTTAATAACAGCATGTTTAATGTAAGTTGCTTATACATTTGGGAAAAAAAAACCAACCAAATAAAAAAACATGAAATAAACTTTCTTTACCTCTTTATAGTTGTTGCAGAAGTAAGAATACAGGACAGAAAGAGGAGATTTGTCTTTCAAACTCTGCCTGGAAAGAAGATTTTCTGTTTGGTTGCTTTTCTGTTGTGCTGGGTTTTTATTTTTAAAAAAAAAAAAGAAAGTAGAATTAGTTTAATAATAAAAAAAAAAAAGGAAGNGCAAATAGGAAGTATCATTCTGGTTTGATATGTGGGGGTGTGACTAGGGGGTTTGCCGGCGTAAAGTTTTCTGGGTCTCCTAGTAGGTTAGGTGAAAATAGAGCTAGGGTTGTTAGTGAGAGAAGTATGAGTACGAGTCCTAGGATGTCTTTGAGAGAGGAGTAGGGGTGGAATGGAATTTTCTGTTTGGTTGCTTTTCTGTTGTGTTGGGTTTTTATTTTTAAAAAAAAAAAAGAAATAGTGAGAAAAAGCAAGTTAAAGCACTATATAATAGCCTTTCTAGTCATGTAGGAAACTATTCATATTGAAAAAAATCCTCAGATAAATAATCCCAACTCAGTTTATGTTCTTTCTCTATAATCACTGAAGAGAAAAGTGTCTCTGGAGAAGAATTTTTCCCAAATATTTTGCCCTGCAGCTTTGTTATTTGTAGAAGCTAATACCAACCTAGATTTCCACTGGAAGATATGGTCCTGCTCATTTTGCACTTTGGCCATTCCTTCTTTCTGTGTCTCCTGCGTTTTGGATATAACACTCACTGATTTGTGGAATTAATTGAACAATTTGATGATCTGGTTGCATACATGTCTTTCTCCTCTTCACCTTCCTGCTTCCACAAGACTACAGCCAGTACTGAAAAAGCAACAGAAAATATGGAAAGGTCAGAAGGAGAGTGAAAAAAATCACTGTCAGAAACAGCCTGCTCTTAAATGAACCAAGTTAACAAAATCAATGCATTAAGAAATTATGTCACAAAATTTAAGCCAGCTTGACTGAGTGCTTCTACCAAAAACTGGCAGTCTTACCCTTACCTCTGGCTCTAGAATTAGTTCTCACAGATCTAAGGAAGAGTCCCAGTTTAAAGCTAATCCAGTAGAACTATGATTAATTTTCAAGCTGCTCAGTCAAACTGGCTCCCTAAATATGTTGTCTGATGACATGAGTGAGTAACCTACAGGGAAAGGTGGGAAGAGGTGGCAGCAACCCTCCCAGTAGCAGCTTGTTCTTCTGTTCAACACAAGTAATATGAAACTCAGCCTGAAACACCTCTGCTGGAGTCAAATGATTTATGCTCCAGAAAAGACTCTCCATTAACTGCCTCCAGAAGAGAGACACTACATAACTTGATTAGATTAGATGCATAATTGTTAAATATACACCGCGGGGTGACATGATTTTCAGTTTTCAACCATTTCCATTGAATTCAGTGACTCAGGTGCCACTATCCAAGGTCCCAGATGTTAATCTCTTCTTAATATTAGTGATTTGAGATCCAAATGGGATTATTCATATCCTTAAATTAGTATGGGCAGAAATTCTGACAGGATTACATCCCTTGAGCTTGATTTTTTGTGTTTTGGGTTGTTTGGTTTTTTTTGAAAATAAGGTATAAGCTGTAAGCTTCTTAGCAGGGGTATTATTGATGCTGTGATATTTCCAGTGGAATTCACCGGGTCCTTTACATAAACAAAGTGAGGCAGATGCCATGAGCAACTTGAAATATCAGGGCTTAATCAATTATCTGGATACGATCAGATGACCTTGTACTTTATTCTGTTTCAGGAATGTACTAAATCTGCTCTTAAATAGACAGTTTAATATCAACCTCTGTGGTTTTTTTCATTTCTTTTTTTTTTTTTACTTTATTTTGTTCTATAGCTTCTATATAATATTGCAGGTGTCATGTTTTCTCAAATCAAAATCTAAAACCTTATGGATGATGTGAAATAACTCAGTGATGCCAGAAAATTATTCAGATTTGGGAATTATAAAAAGACATAATGTTGAGATGTAGTGTATTTTTATGACTGTTACTCTAAGAAGTCAGTATGCAAAGAAAGCAATTTTTAAAATAAGAGCTTTTTTCTACATGCATTGAATACTCTTCCATTGACTACAGCTAAAGTGGGGTTTCAGACTAAGCAACTAATATTCATGCTAAAGTTTGGGGTTTTTTTAAGACTATAGTAAATTAATATTTTTTAAATAGGCTTATGTATCTGGAAAAATGTATTTATACCCTTGAGAAAAAACTTTAAACAAGTTAGTGCTTACTTTCTAAATTTCAGTTTTTCACTGTTAATCTTTTGGAAATGTGGTGGGTTTACATGGTGGCAGCAAAGACTCCATCCAGCCACCCACTCCCTCATCCCAAAAGGATGGGTGAGAGAATCAAAAGGGGAAAAGCAAGAAAACATGTGGGTCAAGACATATTGAAAAATAAAGAAGCAATTGATGCTAAAGAAATCACTCACCACAATCAGATTGATGCCCAGTCAGTCTCCTAGCAGCAGATACTTTAGAAAAACTCCCCCCTCTATTCTATTGCTGAGCACAATGTTATATTGTACAGAATATCACTTTGGTCATTAAGGATCAGCTGTCCTGGCTGTGTCCACCCCCATCACCTCACACACCCCCAGCCTACTCTCTGGGGCATCAGAGCAAGAAACAAAAGCCTTGAAGCTGTGCAAGCATTGTTCAGAAGTAGGTAAAACATTGGTGTGTTATCAACACCAATCTTAACCAGAACACCATATGAGATGTTAAGAAGAAAATTAACTCCGTACCAGCAAGACCCAATACAAAGAGGTTAGAAGATAGTGCTGAGATGTATATATTCATACATCCCTCAAAAACTACTTACATAGTATCACAGAATCATAGAATGGCTAGGGTTGAAAAGGACCTTAAAGATCATCAAGTTCCATAATTAAAAGCGATCTCAAATTAAATATGTGATTTTAAAATGACAGAAATTACCTCGGCTTTTTACCTTTCTAAGGACATAAGACCAATATTACTACGGTTCCTTTATACATAATGTAGATAAATATGCATCTTTAGAAGGAAAATTGTATCCTTTCAGAACTGATCTACAGTTAGCATCTCCAAAAAGTTCAATCTGGCCAGCGTTAGATGTCTGCCTCATTAAATACATTGCTCTCTGAAGGCATCTATCTCTCTCCAATGTGTATAGAAGTAGCCTGCAGCAAGTTAAGGTATTTATAAGTCAGTTTTTATGTTAGCTGAATCCCATTTTATATATGCATAAGGCCTCAAAAGCAACAAAAGGACAAGTCTGGGAGAACAAAAGTTTACTGCTGCTTGCAGCTGGGACTTGAATTGGAAAATTCTGTTCCTGTGCATTTCAGCCCCTGGCTCACCCACAAGCACTTCATCCCATCACTGTGGAGATGATCATTTAGCGCTGTCACCGCAAATAACTTCAGTTTCAGAAGCATGGGGTATGATCTCCTCTCCAATGCATTTTGCTGCTTGAAATGCTTTCAAAATCCCTGGTTACAGACAAAAAGATTAAGAAAAAAATAAGTCCCCCTTCTGCAAGCACAGGTTTTCAAACTATGGCCTTGACAACCAGCTGTATCACTAGGAATGAAATGGCCAATACTTCTAGTCCCTGTGAATGGGCAACAGCAATCTGCTGCTTCTGCTAATCTCAGAAAACGTACATATTCTGATAACCGAAGCAATTCATTCATCTCATATGGGACTTCAACACTCAGCAGAAAACAAACAGCAGTACTTATTAACAATCATGATTTTCTATGACTTGGGTGGTAAAATATCATTAAAAAAGGAACATAGTTTGGTCTCTGTTTCCTTAAATTAACAGGCATTTGCTATGAATTTCTATATAGACTTCATTAGCTTCACTGCTGAGGCAATTGTTCCTTTTAACAAAGGGTTGTATTTATATAGGTAAATCCTGAAGGTGGATGGGATCCAAGAGGATCTGCACCAGTGAGCAAAATGGGCAGATTACACAGGTGAAAGACATGTATAATTGATTCAAAATTAGAACAAAAAAAAAGCCCAAACTAAACACATTACATTTTAGATATCATACGGTGGCCCTTATGATCAGATCAATGTGTATTGCAACACTAGTGTGTGAGGTTTATTAGACTGCCAGATTTCTTAAGGACTGGTTTGTGTTGTAACAATGAGAAGTTATCACAGCTTGGGATTCAGAAGTGAGACCTCTGGACAGTAAGAGGCTAAGCCATCTTTCTGTCTGCTCTTTTGTTTTGGACTTACCTTGTGCTGAACATAAACCTTATCAGAAAATCTCTCTGTGCTTGGAATGGGATTAAACATTTATCTCTTTACATATTCTTTTACTGCCAGGAAGAGTTCAGTATGGGCAGACAGGGACTGAAGAAGAAAAGATTAAGGAGAAGAAACAGGCAGTGACAGAAGGAGAGAGAAAGAGATGAAAAGATAATTTTAACGAACATTTCAAGTTCACTTATAAGGAAAAGTGAGAAATATATTATTCTTTGTACAGCAGCACAGGTAATTTTACATGTGTGGGGTACCACAGTGGTTGGTATGTCATTTACTGTTACATTGGTTACATGAAAATGTGTATGCTATTTTTCAGTAGAAGTTTATATTTCTCTCACATCAAAGTGATGAGATTCCCTTTGTGTTTTCCTTTCATTTTTTTCATTTCAGTATGAGACTGCATTAAACTATCTAGTTTCTTTTGATTTTCTGAAGTGTATTTTGAACTTCTGCTTCAAATTTCATTCTGATTTCAAAAAAATGATTCTTAGTTTAATTTGAATTTTCTTTCTTCAACATTTATACGAAACTTACAAGATTACTGGGGATTTGACCCAGGCAAAAATATTCACTTTCATCATGTAATTGGGATAATTTCAGAGACATATCTCAGCAAAACCAATAGCTCAAGTGGGACCAGACTTTGATACACATACTCATTTTATAGTCCACTTGATTTTACAAGGAGTCCAGCATAAATGAATGGACGTGATTTTGATGCACTTTTCTTTGTGTGCTGAATAATAAATTACTCTGTCAGTTTTATGTGCCTGGCTGCCAGAATAAGATAATTCAGTGTTTCATGGAAACCTTCTTGAGTGAAAATTAAATACATCATTTTTCTGTCCTGCTCTTCATTGATCTGGAAAACAACTAGTTGCTGTCCTCTCAGTAGCTATCCTTTATGCATTCGAAAACTGGTGTTATGGTCTAAACCAGCTTTCAGTCTCTAGATCAAACAATTCCAGTTTCTTTAATCTTTTTTTTTTTGTAGATCTCATTTTATAAGCAGATAAAATTTGTCTTCTTTTACCACAGCAACTAAGTATCCTATAAGTTTCTGTAATTTATCTAATTGCTTTAAGTTGTTTATTAAAGAGCTCCAAACCAAGACAAAATGAGTCTATTAAAAGGTTTACCTTCTGCGAATACTAGACAACACCTGTGTTTTCTTTATCATATAAGAAAGGAAAATAGTTTCGGAGAGCAATGGATACTTTTAAAGAATGAGACATTATGGAGATTACAAATAAATCCTAGGTTTGTTTTAAGGATTTATTATTGTTAAGGGGAGAGGAAACAGTCAGCTTCCTAATTTACAGCCATTTTCTTAATATATTTCAAAATGAGATTTGCTTTTTTGATTAACCTCATTTTTTTATTCAGGCTCAGCTTGATTCATCTCTATATTCATTTCAGATTTCCACATTTGACTTATTTTTAATGCAGTATTTATCCTACTTTCTTATTGAATTTACTCTTATCAGTTTCAGATCATTTCTCCAGCTGATCATGATCATTCTAAATTCCAATCCTGTTCTTCATATATTTTATAATCCTGTCAAGGTTGGTGACAGCCCACATATTAGAGTAGGTTTTTCAGTTGCACCATACAAGATATTAATGTAAATAACAAATAGTATTTTTTTCCAAGACAGATTCATTAGATACACAGTATAATGCAGTACTAGACAGAGATACTGCCATTAGCTTTAAGTAAATTATGGTCAAAATCAGAACAGGTGTATCTGTATAGCAAGTAATCAGCACTGGAGAGGCTACATTCCTGAGAATGCTTTTGAATAGTATTGCATTAGCTTAGCTATCTGTAACAAAGCACTGTATTGTGGAGTGGAGGGTATGCCCTGGGAGACTTTACCTGAAATATTTTTTCCAGTTTGAAAAGATAGCTATTCATGAAGGGTTTTTTTTAAAAAAAAATATTTTCAGGTGGCTGTGCATCCACTTTACAGTCATTACATTTAGAACACATTTATCTGGTTTGCTTACAAGTTTATGTCAACAGCTTTTACTAAATAAAGATTCCTCTCAACTCTACCCCATCTTTCCCACCTCTCAAAAATGACATAGTTCTACAGAGTTTGCTGTTGACAAATCTGTAATTTTTGATTCTTACTTCACTATTTTATTCTTTGTACTTACACACTGTTTGTTTAATAATTAGCTAGCAGCATCTTTCTGTGTGTTGTTTTTATGTTCATTAGTACAGATTTTCACAGGTTCCTCTTTCCCCCTTTATAGAAACCTGGTTTAACTGTGGAGTATCATTCACCAGTTCTCTAATACCTAAACTAAACCTTCTCACTTCTCAAAGATTATAAGTAGCTGTTGAGAGATAATGTTGAGAAGTCCTGTAATTGCTCTAGCATAAATTTCTTCAAACCCTGCAGTATTAAATATTTTTAGCTTTAGCTAAATGCTCTTTAAACTGTTCTCTCTCTTCATTCTTGCCTGTGTCTGTACCTACATGTTAATTTTAGTTGTGCTGAGCCTATGGCACAATCAACCTTTTTCATGAAGTCTCCAGGACAAAAAATGGGGGGGGGGTGCCTCTGGGAGCTCTTATGTGTTATCTGTTATATCTTCTCTAATTCAATCAGGTTTAGGACTCTGCAGAAAGATGCACTATGCCTCATAGCATCCTGTGAGGCACTAGCTCAATACTGACCAAGTAAGGAAATAACAGTACTGCTTCTAAAGTTGGGAATTAAATTTGCTTGGGTTCAATAGGAATCTTTACAGTGACTTAAGCTGAGTTTTGAACAACAATTTAGGACAAGGCACTGGACCAGTATTTAAGTACAAAACATATATCAAAATTCCAGCTTCCAACCTGATTCCAACCTTGGAAGCACCAGTTATTGGTAATTTCTAAATTTTCCATGGCTAAATTTACTGAGTCTCCCAATGAAACTTTCTTAACCAGCTCCTTGCCCTCATACACACACCTTCTACCAACCTGAAACAAGGAGTCACAGGAAATAGCAGCAACAGGAACAGAAACTAAACTTGCAGTTTCAAGGTTGTGCCAAAGCATCAGGCTGCTTCTCAATGAAGGTGGCACAAGGAAGACAGTTGCTGCAGGATGGCAACACTAGGTAGCCACTGCCAATTCTGAGAAATAAGGATGTAGGGATAATGCAATTTAGTGTTGCATCCTCATCTGATCAGCAGTACTCCAAAAGGAACAGCAACAACAATGTGACTCTGTGTTGGGTTGTGGGAAGCTGGATAAGTGGGTATGTTTGGGTGTTAAGATAAAAAATATTGATCAGACTGTTTTTCCCATCTTTTTCAAGACACCCTGTACACTAGACAGAGTACTCCTGAGGGAAGGGAAAGACCCAGACCAGGTAACCAATTAGTTAGTCCTAACTGATCCATAATCTGGTTACTACCATCTTCTGACAGGTGATCATAGAATGGCCTGGGTTGAAAAGGACCTTTAAAGATCATCTAATTTAACCCCCCCTGCTGTGGGCAGGGTTGCCAACCACTAGAGCAGCCTGCCCAAGGCCCTGTTCAGCCTGGCTGTGAATGCCTCCAGGGATGGGGCATCCACAACTCCTCTGGGCAACCTGTTCCAGTGCCTCACCACCCTCCGAGTGAAAAATTTCCACCTAATGTCCAACCTAAATCTCCCATCTCTTAGTTTAAAATCATTCCCCCTCATCCTGTCACTATCAACCTCTGATCATCTTTGTGGCCCTCCTCTGAATTCGTTCCAAGAGGTTCACATCTTTCTTGCGCTGGGGACCCCAGGACACAGTACTCCAGATGGGGGCTCACGAGAGCAGAGTAGAGGGGAACAATCACCTCCCTCTCCCTGCTGCCCACCCCTTTCTTAATGCAGCCCTTACCATAAAGATATATTTGGCCTTCCGGGCTGCAAGTGCACACTGCTGGCTCATGTCCAGCTTCTCATCCACTTGATGGGGCTTCGTATCTGTTTTGACAAAGAGGAATAAGGAGCTTATACTGGGCAGGTAGTGTAGATATAAAGAATGACTGTAGACATATGAAACAGCAACGGAAACTCTTTTCTGTGTTGGTGGAAAAAAATACTCCATGTTCCCTTAATTTTGAAAGAAATTAGCTGCAGAATTCTAAGAATACAGGGCTTTACATGTAAAGTTCAGGAAATCGTATGTACAGGCAGCACATACATTCCTTAGGGAAACTTAAGCCATATGTTACCAGAGGGCATTTGCATGTCCTGAGCTCAGCTGTCTGTACTGTTAATTGCTAGAATGATCTCTGATAAGCATTTGGCCCAAATAAATTTTTACTCTCTTAAACAATTTCTGTGCTCACTTCATGTGTTAGCACAAAGATAATTTCTAGCAAGTATTTTAGATGTGACCACTATATTTGGACAGTCAGGGAATGCAACATAAGGATGCAGGTTATTTTGTGATGGTTGGCATTGGAGTCCAGAATGCTTATGAGCATTGTTTCTTCCAATACTCTAGGTGCAGCCCCACAGCTCCATTAATGGAGAGACAAAGCTTCCTCCAACATCCCATCTCAAAACTTTGCCTTAGTTCAACTAATTTGATTTATTTTTTCTCTTTAGTCTTCTAGTCTTAGAAACCTAAACTCTTCCATTTTTCAGTGAGCCTACTAGTGTTAACTGTCTAGTCACAATTGACCCACTCATTTCAAACTACAACAAAAAGAGACATCAAACAAATCTATCATTTCAGTGCAAATGAGTTTATAGCAAGCCTCTCTTGCGGAATAGTGGAATCCTCTTTCACTAGTCTTCAGATACAATAATAGTTAAAACAAAATGAAACAAACAACTCTGTGTTTCCCTGGTTGTTAGACTGTTAGATTATTGTTGAGCAGAATACTCTTGTAATGAGCAAGATTACAGGAAAAAGTGTGCATGCTAATGCAGGTCTAATGAATCTTTATGCAAAAATTAGGAACAGGCTTTTGAAACAATAAGAAAAACAACAAAAGAAAATATGTTTCTTAATTCTCAGATTCCAAAAAGCAAAGATTAGAGATTAGGCTACATTGGGGGGGGGGGGAGGAGTATGTGCAACAAAACGACAACAAAAAAACCCCTCTCAGCAAGTCTATGAAGAACTCCAAAGACTCTTCCCAGATTCTTTCCTTCCTTTCACTTCCATTCTTCTTATGGCTGATTTTGAGATTAACCTTTTGGCTTCTGTTTTACTATAGCTTCAGAGCTGAACAAAACATGACAGTTTCCTTTATAATTGTAACACACACTGTTTGAGAGACCGTTACTATGCCAAGTACATAATATAATAATGTAGATTTTTTTTTTGTTATTCTTATACTTGCTATTACGGTAACTGGTGAAGCAAGGAAAACATTCAAAATATGAGGTGAGTAATATCTATTCAACACAATTTTTTTTATATAGTAATAGTAGATTGTCATTAGAGAAAGAACTAAACAACTATCTTTATATCTTGGTAAGAAAAAACAATATTGTTTACACAGACTAAGAGAGACAATTTCAAGCAATTTTACTATCACACGGCCTTACAAGTGGCTGGGTAGGCATAGAAACCAGTGGAAGAGAGTCAGTAGTGTTATAGAAATGTGTTATATGTGAAGATAAAATGGGTCTTTGTATGAAAATCAAAGACATTTTTCATGCCGAGGGAAAGTGCAGTAGAAGAAATCCAAACTCTCATTTGGGCCTGATTTATATGACTGCATCTTGCCAAAGACGCCCATACAAAGAAATACATTTATATTTTTCTCTAGCTTTTGATGGTGCGAAGCATAATCTAAGAAGCCACAGTTTATTCTCTAGCCATGCAGCAGAATGATGAATAAGAAGAAAATAACAGAACGTGCTGCAGCATACTCAAGTTCTGTCATGAAAATGAATGGTTGGGAGGTAGGTTTTGGTTGAGATCAGCTTCTGTTCAGTTTTGCTGGGTCTGTGAGGTAAGCTGACAGGGAAAATTGTGTGCCTCCGGGAGCACTGACAGAATTCCTGTAAAATGGACAATGCCTGGAGTGGCAAACAGATGAAACTGCATCAGTACCTGATGTAAAAGGAAAAAGCTGGGGGAGAGAAAAAAAACGAAGGTAAGAAAACCTATAGGTAACAACTGAAAAAAGTTATCATATACAAAATAAAATAAAATCATCCAATAAATGTCAGACTATGTGGACCAGATGTCAGAAATAAAATATAACTATATATAAAATATAGCTGAAATATATAATTTAACAGAGATGGCTTCGTGCTGCAGGAATCAATTCAGGAGTGTTCAGGCATGGAGCTTTGGTTTACCTCATCAGATACAAGTATCATCTTCAGAGAAGATGGCTTTATTATAATAATAAACATAAAAGACTGTGGTGGGTTAACCTTGGCTGGATGCCAGGTGCCCACCAGGCCCCTCTATCATTCCCCCCCTTCAGCAAAATAAAGGGGAAGAATAAGATGAAAAACCCATGGGTCAAGATAAAAGCAGCTTAATTAAAGCAAATGCCAAGGCCACGCACAGAAACAAATGTAAACAAAGTTGTTATTCTCTACTTCCCCTCAGTAAGTGATGTCCGGCCACTTTCCAGGAAAGCAGAGCTTCAGTGTGTGTAGCAGCTGCTCCTGGAGACAAACACAGTAACAGATGTCCCCCTCTTCTCCCCTTCCCTTGGCTTTATGGCTGAACTGATGTCACATGGTATGGAACAGCCAATCCGGGTCAGCTGTCCCAGCTCCGCCCCCTCCCAAGATGTGTTACAAACACCCTGCCAGCTGCCAGTGCAACAGTGAGCACTGTGAGAGCTGCTGTGGGGGTACTGATTCCATCTCAGCCAGACCCAATACAATAATCAATATACTTAAAGAGCAACTCAATTGAAAATAACCCATTTACATCAGTATAGTGTAACTGCCCATGAGAATAAAAGCAGATTTTGGCATCTACATGGGGTTTTGGATTCTGAGTCACACAGAAGAGCGTGCAAGGCAGCTTTCAGTTCAGGTTTATATGTAGTAGCTACCTATTTAATATGGCTTCACTGAGTTATACGTAGAGAAAATAAGTAATTTCAAAACCAGAAACTTTCTGGGCATATGCTCTCTCTAGGCATATCAGGGATAAGAAGGTCATTAGAGGCAGTCAACATGGCTACACCAAGGGGAAGTCATGCTTGACCAACCTGATAGCCTTTTATGAGGACATTTCCAGGTGGATAGATGATGGCAAAGCAGTAGATGTGGTCTATCCCGATTTCAGAAAAGCATT
>VZTO01027910.1:3891-19781 GCA_013400615.1 Syrrhaptes paradoxus | reverse complement strand
TTCACTATGAAGGTGGTGAGACACTGGAACAGGTTGCCCAGGGAGGTTGTGGATGCCCCATCCCTGGAGGTGTTCAAGGCCAGGCTGGATGAAGCTTTGAGCAACCTGGTCTAGTGGAGGGTGTCCCTGCCCATGGCAGGGGGGTTGGAACTTGATGATCTTTAAGGTCCTTTCCAACCCAAACCATTCTATGATTCTATAATTCTATGATTCTATGACAAAAAAGAACACTGAGTTATACTCAGCACCCAATTTTCATAATTATTTTTGTTGTTGTAAATCTATTTCAGCCTATGTCATCCCTTCTATTTCACTTAATAACTGATCAGTCTTTGATGGGAATGTTTATATTCTTAAGACCATAAAATAAGGAAAATGAATAATCAAATTGTGTAGAGAAAATGCTACTGAAAAATTGAAAATGCCAGGCAAAAAGCATTTTTCTTCTAAGCACTGAAACAGAGATGCTGTCATGTCTGTATCTTCAACATAATAGTCTGTGACTCAAAGGTAATATGCAATGGGTGGGATGAAGAGGTTGCTACTGTTTCAGGGTCTTCTATAACTTTTACCAAGTGTAAAATCCTACAAACAAATATATTATGTCTGATCCTGGAGCTCTAACTTACAGAATTACGTAATCGCCCTACATAGTGCAAATACGTGTGTATGTGTGTACCTTTATATTAAAACCAAAACCATTTAGCTCTCCCATACAAAGAAAGCCAGTCTTGCTGCCGATGTGCTTTCAAGAATTCAGAATAATTGTGCTAACACAAAAAATATTTTTTTCACTTAGTACCCACACATAGTTGGCTTGTATAGTGGCCACAAGGTTTGGAAAGTTATGTAACCATTCCTCTAACAAATGATTTTGCTAAACAGTAAAGAAATATTTAAAATTTTGTTTTAAAGGAACATTTTCAAAGTTAGAGACAACATGCATGCTATAGGTATTCAGCGGGAGCTGAGTGCCGAAGTGCCCTTCATGATTGTGAAAGTCTCTCTTTTTTTCTCCTGGACGTTCTAAGGAAATACAAGGCAATGAAAAGTTTCTCATTTGGTTCAGGGGTGTTTAGATCAGGCTGTAAGGTCTTGAATTTGTTCCTGTTGCTGACAACATCAAAATCTGTTGACCTCTTGTTTCAAAACAAGTCCCTAAAGTGTCTTCCTTCTCATAACATGCATCATTTGCTTTAATGCACTTTTTCCACAAAAGGATCACAGTTCACATTTGTATACTTTACCTGTAAATAAACCATGTATTTCCTATTAATTTGTCATCACTATTACCACAGAGTTCTAGATTCTCTTATTGTATCTCTAATGTTTAATTTAGCATTCTGGCAGTTTTTCCTCCAGTTCACTAGGTAGATTATTAAAGTACACAAAATACCCTTCCCCACCCACCATCCTTCCTTATACCATGCTTACCACACATTCACAGCACTTTTTTTTAATAACTTGTATAGAAACACAGAAACATAGAAACTTAGAATCTTAGAATCATGGAATGGTTTGGGCTGGAAGGGACTGTGTCACAGACCTTAAAGATGACCTAGTTCCAACATCCCTGCCATGGACAGGGATAACTTCCACTAGACCAGGTTTCTCAAAGCCTCATTCAATCTGGTCTTCAACACCCACAACTTCTCTGGGCAAATTTCCAGTGTCTCATCACCTTCACAGTAAAAAAAATTATTCCTAATATTTAATTTAAATCTCCCCTCTTTCAACTTAAAACTCCCCCATGAGGACCAGGGTTGTGAAAATGAATTTGCTCCTGTCTGTCTATAGAGTGCTTCATCCACTTGGTCTTCCTGGTCAGGTGGTCCATAGCAGACGGACTATAATGTCACCAGTCCCTGCCCTCTAATCCTGAGCTCTTTAATCCTGAGCTCTTGATCAACTCCTCATCCATCCCCACGCAGAGCTCCACACACTCCAGATGGTCATTTACATGGAGAACAACACCCTCTCCTTGTCTCCCCTGCTTGTCATTCCTAAAGAACCTGTGTCCTCCCTTTCCAAAACTCCCATTGTAGGATCCATCCCACCACATCTCCCTGAGGCCAATAAGATCATAGCCCTGCAGGCATGAATATGTCTCCTACTCTTGTTTTTTCCCCATGCTACCTGTGCTTGCAGTTAAGTTGGGCTCCTGATGAAGCTAACTTACTGGCTGGAATTCCTTTGTGCTGCTCTTCAGGTGTTCTCCTGTTGACCTGTGATCCTTCTGAGGGCTTTGATCATCTATTGCTGGCATCAAACTGGTAGGAGTGGGATGGATTGAAATTCTCTTCCCCCGTCAACTTTAGTTTAAAGTCCTCTTTACCAGCTTGGCAAGCCTACGACCGAAGATGCTCTTCCCCTTCCCTGACAGATGGACCCCATGAGACCCAGTAGACCAGGTTTCTCAAAGTGAGTCCTGTGGTCTGAGTAGCCAAACCTCTGGTTGTGGCACCAGTCCTATAACTGTTTGTTGACTCTCCAGATTTGACCGTCTATTTAAAACCCCCTCCTTTGACTGGGAGAATTGATGAAGAAAATACCTGTGCTCCAGAGTCCCTTACCGCCTCTGCCAGGGCTCTGTAATCCTTTTTTTGATACTACTAGGACTGGTCTGGGCTGTATCACTGGTGTCCACTTGATACAACAGCAGTGGATAGCAGTCAGTGGACCGTACAAGGCTTGGTAGTCTCTTGGTGACATCTCTGATACAAGCACCCAGTAAGAAGCACACCCCTCTAGAGAATGGGTCAAGTCGGCAAATGGGTGCCTCTGTGCCTCTCAGAACTTTCTTTCTCCTAAATGTCTTACATAACACCCTGCAGGTAAAGTAAGAAGCAAAAACCAAAACATAAAATGAAGGAAATATACAATGAAATCCATGTTTAGCACTATGAAGTAATTTGACTCATTTCCCACAAAAAATGTCCCCTTTAATCTTTCGTATTGACTGAATGCTCTTGAAATAACAAAAACAAGGACTTGTTTGAAATGATTGCTATTCTTGACCCTTTCCGCTCCTTGACTTACTATTCTGTGTCAAATTACTTGATTATCTTATCATTCAGTGAAGAAAATACTCAGTTCCAGATGAATAAAACTGATTTTTTCAGTCAATGGCACTACAAGCTTCAATATTCATAGTAATTGGATTGAGCAAGAGGCCGAATGAAAATTATTCCAAAAATATTATTCTGAATTTTTGTTTAAAAATATTTTTTACAAGTATGTGTTCCTTACTTGGTAAGGGATAACAGTAGCAGCACTTTGTTGCTTGCTACTAGCTCTACTTTTATGAACTAAAACCACATTTTTGAGGGCACTCAGCAGTTTCTAAAAATAATATTTATGATAAACTAAAAAGATTTTAGCAAATAGAAACATAAAAACAGTTAATTAAAAGCAATTATCATTCAAAACTAAAGAGATAGTGGGTAATCAGAACAAATATTACAGATCCCTCATATCTGATTTGCATGTAATAGTCTTTTTGTATAAGTTATCCATTGTATGTGGTAAAAATCATTATCAAAGTATCATCAGTTACGATTGCTAAAAGAGTTTAACCCTCATAAACTTCAGAAGTGAGCAGCTCTGTGTTTCCATTTGATTTTTTTTTCTTTTTTTGAGTTACTCAGATGTTGGTAATGGGTATTACAAGAATTATGTTTTGTTTATATTGTTAACATTTGGAAAACTAAATAATAACAATAGTCTGTAAAATTTAGACATGTCAGAAATGAACTCTGCCCAAGCCTGTCCTGAGAAGTGGAAGGTATCAGTCATCTCAAAGTTGTGTTTTGATCCTGAATACGATTGCTGCTCTCAGCCCAATGAGATATGGGGTTTGTGCCACTTCACGTCATGGGGTACACTTTTAAAACTGCAGAATTATAGAATACCTAAGGTTAGACCTCATGAAGTCATCTAGTCCAGTTATTCTTTCCAAACACCACACAGATGACAAACTTTCTTCTTGGCTTCACTGCTGAAGCATAGCCAGCAGTTTAAAATAAGTCGTTACTACCCTATATAGTTATGTGAAATGGAGTACTGTTTCCAGTTTGGGGGCTCCTCAGTACAAGAAAGACATTGACAAACTGGAGCAAGCCACTGGATAGACACCAGATTGTGAAATGGCTGGAGTGGCTGAGGCTTTGAGCAACCTGGTCTAGTGGAGGGTGTCCCTGCCCATGGCAGGGGGGTTGGAACTTGATGATCTTTAAGGTCCTTTCCAACCCAAACCATTCTATGATTCTATGATTCTATGATTCTATGATTCTATGAGTAAGCGGGTTTTTTTCAGTCGAGAATAGATGGCTAAGGGGTCAATTTAACATTGTCTTTCATTGTTGAATATGTGTTTATAGAGATCTAACCAGGATTTTCTCAGTGATGCACAGCAAAAGGATGAGAAAGTGAGCACAAGTTACATCAAGGAAAATTTCCTCTGGCCATTAAGAAGACACCAACAACAAAAACACAGGGTAGTTAAGACACTGGGACATCTTTACCCCAGAGATTCGGAAGTCTTGTTGCTTGGAGATTTTCAGAACTCTGGTGGACAATACCCGGAGAAAATTAATTTAAAAAAGAAGTTTTCCCTGATTTGACCAAGTGACTTATGTTCTCTTCCAACCTAAATTGTTCTATGGTTTCACAATTTAATATGTGTGACAAATAATGAGGGAGGAATTGCAGCCATTCAAATTCAGGTGGACCAAAATATTCAGGGACTCTGGAGACAGAAGCACAAACCATACATCCTGCTGGGCTGATGACAGTGGTGGGATTCAGGAGCAATTTGCCAATAGGAGATATCAGAGACCCACTGGCTGCCTCAGTGCTTCTCTGTAGAAATTGCCTGGGACAACTGTGGTGAGTTTTACAGCAATACCTGATGGCTTGCTCTGAACAAAATGGACCAAACGATTGCCACAGGTTTCCACTCTTACGCAAAAGAGTAGACAAAGGTTGGTGAGACAAAAGGAAACCTAACTAAAAGTGAAATTCCTTTTTTTTTTCCTCTTTCTTTGCCTTACCTTCCTGTCTCTTGTATTTTCCTGTGAAGTGTTTTTTTAATAGTGAAAATTCTTCTACTTCTTGTTTTTTGAGCAAAGCAATTCTTAAGTCTGTTAGTACTTGTCTATGGAGCCATATGGATTTCCATAAGGAATTTCTTCTGATGACTGTGCCATATTTGACATCTTACCCATGTGTATGTCTGTCTAATCAAATGTTTTGTCTTTAATTTCCTGCTCTGATGTGTAGAAGATAACTCTGAGTGAATTAGCACATTTCTGCTTTATCTATCATTAGATTGGAGGATAAAATATTCACATATCCTTTAAATGGGTAGTTAATTGGTCTAAGAGAAGATGTGGCAATATGAAGTGTCTTCTGTCAGTGGTAGTATGAAAATCTCCTTGGTACCGACCATTCTATTGTCACAAAAAAGCAAATCAAAATTTGTCTTAAAGAACTTAAAGAACTAAATTGGAGAATGATGGAAACTACGTGAAAAAAATATTAATTGAGATTTTTCATTTCTGATATTATTTACATGACTCAGGATTGTCAGAAAATAAGAAAATTATTTGTTTAGAGTGCTATAAGCAGAAGGGATGAGTCTTTTTTGATGAAATAAGCATGACTTTCAACAAGGCATTAACAGAAAAATGTAGTCTGAAATACTTCTGAAGATGTAAGCCTCATAATGTCAAGTATTTCAGTTCAGTCAAAATTAATTATTTACTTGATACAAGTAGATGCAGTTCTCATTTCATATAATGATATTCCTCTACCAAACTAAGGAAACAAAGGAAACTCGTCATTTTCTACACAGCTAGATGAAACTAAAGAGTAACAAATAAATATGCATATGTAAATGAGAACTAGAACTGTTGTCCTGTGTTTGTAATGTGTAAGCCTTGACTATTAAGATAATTTTTTCTAATAGGATAGGTTTGGCTCCCTTTTACAAAGCTTTCAGGTAGCATAAGGTACACTTTTCTCTTATAAATTTGTTGTAAGGAAAAGTGATTCTTGCTTTGGAAAGATCATAGATGTCTATATTTTCTTGCCAGGAAAAAGAACTATCTATTTGCAAAATAAAATCAAGCCTTTGTGATTTTTTATGGTATTCAAATTTTAGATTAAATTATTATTTTAAAAAAATCTCATTCTATTTGAATGGGAAATATGAAAAATTATATTCTTAATATTTTCCTGTGATTCTATAATAATTTAATGATCCACAAGGAAAATGAAAGAGTTAAGGGTGACTCATAGACTCAACCTTTTGCCTTTTCACTCTGAAGATGTACAAACTCTTCAGTGTTAGTAGCTGGCAAAAGCTGTTCAAAAACAATCTTTTCCTCTGAGAAGGGAACAGTTTCTTCAAGGGAGATTAGTATCACAGTTTGATTCAGAGGATAGAAGTTATGTTGTTTTCTTGATTTAAGCTTGATTTCAGATTTTGAATAGAAAAAAATAATCTTTCCAGTTACAGAAATACATTAATATTTTAAAAATATATTTTAAAGCATTGCTTAACATTTAAACTATTAGGGGTTACTAGGAATCACAGAAGATAGATAGCATTTTGCCCAAGGGAAAAAGAGGGGGGAAAAAAAGGAACAGAGAGAGAAAAAAAATATATTTAAAAAAGTTTGGGAAAACTTATTTTGGAAATATTTGGAAAACCTAATGCAAATGCACATACACACTTTGTAAAGCTGAATTTTTAATGCATGAAGACTGCTTATTGTGCATATACATACTCAGTAAAGTTTTATTGTATCAGCTTAAATTTTGTATGCAGTGTATCAGTTTACTGACCAGATCCACACAGCAATATTGAATACATATTAGAGAAGGTTTGTGGTCTTCCAAAACTCCCATTTTCTTTTAATCTTTAATTAATTCAGTAGAAGGGATAACATACAATTTCTCTTGTTTTGAGTGGTTGGTTTTTTTTGTTTTGGTGTTTGTGTTATGGTGGGTTTTGGGTTTTGGTTTGTTTTTCCTTCCCTGTGTGTATACAAACACACAGGTATAAAATCTCAACAATATGTTTTCTCAAATAGTTTATTTGTGTAAATATTAGCCCATTAATCTATACACCTTCATGGTTTTCTATCAAACACAATAGTTCTCCTTGTCAGAATGTAACAGCTACATAGAAAGTCTGCTGCAGTAAAAGCCATTAATGTTAACAGCATAGTCTGGACCTGCTATTCTGGAGCTCTTCCTACTAAATAAGAGAAAAACAGTTTTATAGGCAGAGCTGGAAAGCTTTACCCAAGGCTTTTGATTTTTACAGTGTCTTTCCTTTACCTGATTCTTGTGTCCATATAGTTTACTGAAATAGATTCACCGAAGTGTTAGCACAAGTTAAAGTTTGCCTACTGATGTACATAAAAGTTCATACATACTGAAAAAGCATAGATAAAAAAGGGTATGTCCAATGACTGTGCTGATGGAAGAAGCTGCATAATCAGTCACATTTTTAATGAAAAATAACACTCAGACCTCCCTCTACAGTACTAAGCTATGCAGTTGATAATGAGTATTGGTATTCTCTACAATGTAGTTATAAGAGCACCAAACTTAAGGAAGACTATACTTTTAAATTTCACACTAATAAACAAAAAGAGATATACTTTTGTTATAACTGTCCTTAAAAGAAAAACAAGCCAGGAAAACAAAACAGCCAAAAAACACAAAAAACACAAAACCGTACTGCTTCATATATATTGTTCAGAAAGATCTTCATCTGGTGTTACATTTTATTAGATTAATTATATCAAGTTGAAAGACTATTTCAAGATACGAAAAAAAAGGTAGGTTTCCTCAAAAGAAAAAAAAATACACATACCTTTTGGAATGAGAATTTGTGTATATTGATTTGTATAATGATTACCCTCTTTTTCCTTTATAGTGAATTCTATTTAGTATTTATGAGAAGAGAAAGACCATGAAAGATGTTTGTGTTGTGTGCATACACAACATATAAGCCCCTGAAATTCTATAAAGGACAAGAAAATGCATTAGAGATCTCTCGTTTCTTCTCAAACTGCCTCTAACGTTTTGCAATTACCTGTGAGGGTAATTAATTATCCAAGATCTGCAGTCATTTCTGTTAAAAACAAAAAAAAACCCAAAAAACCCATCAGGGAAGAAAACCCCAGAACCTGTACCCTATAGGAGTGAGTTCAGGTCCAAATACTAAGGATCCTATCTCAGTTAAATTGTATGTGGGTTTTTGTTGTATTTTCTTTCATTTTTTATTAAAAAAAAAACATACCCTGCATCTATTTTTTCTAGGATGAAGGAGGGAAAATGGAAGCGGGGAAAGTTAGAGAGAATAAGAGAAAAATAAAGCAGGTGGCACTATAAATTTATAACCTTTTATTCAGTTTTTATCTGAAAAAGAACTGTCCTTACTGCAGTGCTTGCAGCCTGAAATGCACTCCATCATTCCACTCTGAAACTGATAAATCCAGATGTGTGATGGCCTTCAGCTGTAAATCAAGCTGTGCACTTCTAACATGACCTTCCCCTAGGCACCACAATGATAACTCTGTTTCTGACTTCCTTTGCACAAATTGAATCAAGGTACTTTAGACACGTCTTCCTTAGCACTTTATGTATCGTACAGAATAATGGACATCAAAGAATTTTCAATTTCTAATTTACCCATTTCCCAACTTGGATTGTAATGGTAATGATGTGTTTATTCTCTAGATCTAAACAATGAAAAGACTAAAATATAGCAGAAGAATAAATTATTGTGCATTCCAGGCATGGCAACCAGATAAATAGCACACAAACTTCAGAAAATTTGCTTGCTGCATTTATAATCTCATTCAAGGTACAAAATAAAGTATGATAAAATAGCAGTAGCATGATATTCTTTCTACAAGCTTCTTGACTGTTTTTATTATTTTTAACTTCATTGTCTTTTCTATTGTACTGCAGTATTTTTAAAATTCATGACCTGTATAGTTCTAGAGAATGTCATGAGAAAGAAAATTTACAACGTTTAGAGGCTGCTGCTTCTTTAGTATCCAAAAACTTTTAAAACGAACATTAAGAGTTTTTTGAAACAAATAGTTAATTCTCATATGTAGTCTCAAGAATTCATT
The DNA here is from genome assembly GCA_013400615.1 of Syrrhaptes paradoxus. NCBI lineage: Eukaryota > Metazoa > Chordata > Aves > Pterocliformes > Pteroclidae > Syrrhaptes > Syrrhaptes paradoxus. The sequence continues at coordinate 10,623 of VZTO01027910.1, read as the reverse complement.
TAAAGCCAGGCACCATAGGAAGATAACTAGCATTTTTTCATCCGTGCTCACTTAAGTGGGAAGTAATTTTGGCACACATGTTATATGTTCGCAACTGTCATTGCATCTATAAATTCCCAAACTCCCAAAATGAAGGCATAGATAGAAAACAAATGTTCTTGAGATTATGATAATCCCTGACTAGATGCTTGTGTTGGTCTCCATCTGAGTTAGTCGGAAACATAGTGTGGGAAACAGTGTTTCCTAGCACTTCCATCTAGATCAAATTTCTGTGTTTCAATCTGATGATTGAATGAATTTAAAGTTGTATGCAGGAAATGGTGATAGGAAGATTTATTCACAAGAGGACTGGTGTTTCAGTGAAATTTCAGTGGCTTTTGTCATTTTAGCTTCAGGATAGAGCTGCTAATTCTAAACAACAAGAACTCCTCAGAAAACCTCAGATCATCTTGCCTCAAAATCCAGTAGCTGAGGAGACTTGAAATAATTTTATTAAACATCTGAGCAAAGTCCAAGTTTCAAAGTTCTTCACAGAAGTTGAAATTAAACATGCATATTTTTATTTCTTCCTAACTGATTTGAATTCCAAAATACTGGGGGAGGGATGGGAAGCTTTTCAGCTTTTTTAAGTGCATTCAAATTTTTTTTGTAAATACTTGTACCCATCAGGTTTGCAAAATGACAAATCTGCTTTACACTCTGGTGTCTGGACTCTCAGTCATTGGACAAAACTCAAGAAAAAGCTATAGTAGCATATTTATTCCACATCAATGCAAGGAGGAATACATTCTTCTGGAGAGAGCAAGCTTGAGCTCTTCCTTCTCCTTGCTCTCCTCCTACCCTTCAGAGAAGAATCACTATCAGGAGACTGATTGTTTGATCTTTCTCCTTTATCAACAATGGGAAAGGTAGTGCTAAAATTTAGGACATGAGACTCAGGAAAATCTTTAGTCAGTTGACTAGTTTAGTGTCTTGTTTGTCATAAGACACTTCAAAAGGTCTTTGTTTTACCTGAATGCAGAGAAAGAACATTTCTAAAACTTTGCAGACTTTGTTCTGTAGGAAAAAAATTTCTTGCCACATTCCTAATTGCTGCATAAAGCTGTATAGGCAGTGCAATACGATACTGATTCCTAGTGCCTCTGAGTACTGACTGTTATAGTTTGTTTTGTTTTGTTTTTTAATTTATGCCCATCAGGTCTCACAGGAGGTCAGAGGACAAAGTTTGTAACTGTTACACTAATTTCAAATTATGATGGCTAATTCCTTCTCAAATACTTACATTTCAGCCACTTGAGTCCTGTCCGGTAAACACCATTTATGAATTCACTGAATATTAGCCACTTCAAGTAGCATATGGCTTTACATAGTCACACATATTCCAATAATATAACGTGTGGGAAAGATGCAGTAATTTTTGCATACCTTCATTCAAGGGAACTGCTATGACCAAATACTTAAATATTATTGCATATATGTTTTATGTACATTACAAACATTAAACAATGATTTAGCTGGGTACTCCCTAGGCTGTGGGATTACTTCTCAAATTCATCTACGATGAACACACAATCATGAGAGTTTTATTAAAGACAAGTGATGTATTAAAATTGAAGAAGTTATATTTTTACTTAAAAGTAAATTAAAACAATAAATTTAATGTTACAAAGATGAGCCCAGTCTGCAAAAATAATCACTTGCTTTTCAATTTTACTGGGCTGGATTGCTTCATATCTTGACCTGATGAGCTATTTTGGCTATCTTCCCTACCCCCATATGCCTGAAATTTTGTTCATTAGGATTGGCTTTTGTGATTGTCACAATACAAGATAAACTGTTTTATTAAAAGGAAATGATGGTGTTGCCTCTCCATAATTGAATCTGGAAGATGTATCTGCTGTTCTTTAGAATGACATATTCGGGAAGCCAAATAATCAACCTCAAGGGAACAGCTTTCTGTGTCTGAGAGATTCAGGTCGCTTGATATTTCACCAGTGGTGTTTGCAGGAAATGTGAACCTTTTGCCAAAACAAGCCAGCTCACATGATAAATAATCATGTCATATAGAAATATATGTTTTTAGTAAAAATGCTTTAAAAATAAGGTTTAAGGTACTAATTCAAAGAGAATGGGATATAGAATGGTCTATTCATCACTCTGTGTTGTCTTACAAAGGCTATGTTCTAGGACTAAACTTCAAGTGCTCTTTTTTTCTCTTTGTTTTTCCCTTCCAAGAGATAAGGACCATAAAAGAAGTGATACCTAAAATCAGTGTTTAGAAAAGAAGTCCTTACCTAAAAATATAATGGGCATTTTTTTTTGAAGTATAGATAAGACAAAAATTTATTGTAGCATGCATTCTTTCTGTAGGGGTGGATCAAGGACATCCAGACAGGATTATCTCCAACCCAAATTCTTCAGCCTTGAAAAAGTATGATGATGATACCAATGACAGTAACTGGTAAGAGATATGTAAAACAATCTTCATATAATTAGAGAAATCAATTAGTATTTCTCTTAATATCCATGTCAATATACGTATAAATGCAAAAACTCCAGTAGGTTTGGGTTGCATGTTTTTTTTTCTCAATTTCATGTTGTAGTTATTCAGGAATAGAGAATCATATAGAATCATAGAATGGCCTGAGCTGAAAAGGACCTTAAAGATAATCTAGCTTCAACCCCCCTGCTGTGGGCAGAGTTGCCAAGCACCAGAACAGGCTGCCCAGGGCCCCATCCGGCCTGGCCTTGAATGCCTCCAGGGATGGGGCATCCACAGCTTCTCTGGGCAACCTGTTCCAGTGCCTCATCACCCTCTGAGTGAAAAATTTCCTCCTAAATCTCCCCTCTCTTAGTTTAGCACCATTCCCCCTCATCCTGTCACTATCAACCCATGTAAAGAGCCCCATCCCCCCTCCCCTCCTCCTGTTTATAAGCTCCCTTCAAGTAAGTACAGGAAGGACAAAATGAGATCTCTCCAGAGCCTTCTCTTTTCCAAACTAAATTGTCCCAGTTCCCTCAACCTTTCTTCATAGGAGAGAGAAAAAGTGATATTAAAAAAAAAAAAAAAAGAAAGGATCATCTGCCTTGACCTGTGAGCTAATGCAACCTAATGCAGCCCAGTATATCATTGACCTTTTTTGGAGCAAAGGCACTTTGCTGGCACCTGTTCAACTTGGTGTCTGCTTGGACACCCAGAGCCTTTTCTGCGAAGCTTCTTTTCATCTGTGTGGCTCCTACTATATATTGGTGCCTGGGGTTGTTCCTCCCCATGTGTAGGGTTCTGCACGTCTGTTTGTTGAACATCATGAGATTCCTCTCACTCCACCTCTCCAGCTTGTCAATGTCCCTCTGAACAGAAGCACAGCTCTCTGGTGTATCAAGCACTACTTGCAGTTTTGTGTCAACAGCAAGTTTGCTGAGGTGCACTCTGTCTCATCATCCAGATCATTAAAGGAGATGTTAAAAAGGACTAGAGCCAGTATTTATCCCTGAAGTACAAAGTTACGTTGCTGGCTTCCAACTAGATTTCGTGCCATTGATTGCTTGTCTCTGAGCCTGGCCATTCAGCCACTTTTTAACCCACCTCACTGTCTGCTCATCTAGCCCAGACTTCAAGAGCTCATCTGTGAGGATTTTATGGCAGACAGCATCTCAGACCTTAATGAAGTCCAGGTAGACAATGTCCATTGCTCTCCTCTCATACACCAAGCCAGTCACTTCATCACAGAAGTTCATAAAGTTGGTCAAGCACAACTTCCCGTTTGGTGGAGCCTTGCTGACTGCGCCTGATTTTCCTATCCTTCATGTGCCTGGAAGTGGCTTCCAGGATTAGATGTTGTATCACCTTCACAGGCTTATAACAAGACTATTTTGAAGAAAAAGATGATGCTGCCATTTTGAGTGACCACCAGTTCAAAGTCTCAGAAGTTTATCTCTAACAGTGGTGTATTTCTTGCTTGGAGGAAGATGTAAGACAGCTAAATTTTCAATATATCAGTTTCTATGTCCATGGAATGTAGCTAGATAGCAATGCTGGCAGATACATAGGTCTTCATTGGTGACTCAATTTACAATAAAACTGAAAAAATCCTGTGTGTAACACAAGCATTTCAAATACCCAATCTCTTAGAATGCAGCAGATTTTGATTCCACCACTGTTTGTTTACCTTGATGAATATATATTGCATACTCCTTCTGGCTCAAAATAAGCAAAGGTCTTTAGTTGAATCAAATAACAAGCCTTGAGTAATTGGAAACTTATAGAAAATTATTAAAATGGTTTTCAGACTATGCTTCTAACTAATGAAATCTAAAAATTCAAAATGGAAGTGTTTATCTTGACCGTAATACTTAACAATGACTCATCTAAAAGGAGGAATATTTGGTAGAGTTCTTTTCATACGAAATTTAAAAGCTATTTCTAGCAGAGTTATTTTTAAGGCATGATTTCCTAGTTCTAGTGCGTATTTTATACTTTTAGTGTGTTCCACACCTAAAGACTTTGATAGCTGGTGAAATACTTTACCCAAACCAGGTTTCACCATCTGCTTTGTTATCCTCCTAGTCTTTTCAGGTAAAAGGGAGACAGTACATGATCTTAATAGAAAAAGGAATTGTTAATGGAAATAAGGTACAAAAAGTGAAAAAGATTCAGTCTTCCAATATCCAAAAGCTTTTTTTTTTAATGTGTTTTATGTGTGGGGGCAGGAGGAGTGAATGAAATGCCTTCACACACTTATACACTAGATCATAACGGAGCCTGGAATAATGGAGGAATAAATTGCTTTGGCGTCTGTATAATAAAGCTAAGCATATGATTGTGCCATGAATGTAGTATCTTATAAAGAATAATTTCCTGCATTGTCATAAAAAAGTATGATAGTCCATTAATATCCATTCACATCTCTGCCTTTCTGATGCAGCTACCCTAATGCATTTGCAGGATTTTTGAACAGCCATGTTAAAGAGGATAGATATGATAAATAAAGTGTTACCAAAGGGAACTCTATCCCATACCTGTTCCAAGTGTTCCAAGGTACTTTCTTTCCAAAATGTATTGACCATTATTGGTGACAAGTTATTGCAGGATAAGCTCCAGTACACTGATCTTTAATCTTAAATTCTTATGAATGTCATGCAAAGCTGAAAGACACATGATATACTAGGCATTTTTATTTTCTGTGTAATACAAATTCTTTCTTTGCACAGTCTCTCTTCACATTTTTGTATCCCAGTTTTCACTTGGTTTTAGTCTCAAATAACCCGATTAGATAAGATTTCATTTTAAAGCATGATTTTTTTAGTATATTTTGTAGAACTTATTGAAACTTTAAAAAAAACTCCTGAAAAACAAAACCGAACAAAACAAAGACCACATGTCAAAAACTATTGTTGCCAAATCAGTAGACACCAAATAAAACAATCATTATTGTATAATAATAAATAAGACACAATGTTTCAAGTAACTAAAAGTAAAGAAACCAAAATACTTCTAGGTTGCAGAATACATGTGTACAGCCTATTGGAAATATATGACTTGAGTATTGAAACCTGTTGAGGTGGGTTGACCTTGGCTGGCTGCCAGAAACCCACCAAGCTGTTCTCCCTTTCCTCAACAGGATAGGGGAAAAAATAAAATTAAGCCAAGTACTGTTTAGCATCTTCACCAAGGACATAATGAGATTGAGTGAACCCTCAGCATATTTGCAGATGACAACATGCTGAGTGGTGCAGTTGTCATGCCTGAGGTTCAGGATGCCATCCAGAGGGACCTCGACAGGCTTGAGAAATGGGCTTATATGAACCTCATGAAGTTCAACAGGGCCAAGTGCAAGGTCCTGCATGTTGGTCAGGGCAATCCCTGGTGTCAATGTAGGCTGGGGGATGAAGGGACTGAGAGCTATCCTGAAGAAAAGGACTTGGGGATGTTGGTTGATGAGAAGATTAACATGACCCAGCAATGTGTATGTGCAGCCCAGAAAGCCAACAGTGTCCTGGGCTGCATAAAAAGAAGCATGACCAGCAGGTCGAGGGATGTGATTCTCCCCCTCTGCTCCACTCTTGTGAGATCCCACCTGGAGTACTGCGTCCGGGTCCGGAGTCCTCAGCACAGGAAAGGCATGAACCTGCTGGACCGAGTCCAGAGGAGGGCCTTGAAGAGATGGTCAGAGGGATGGAATATGAGGAATGGCTAATAGAGTTGGAATTGTTTAGCTTAGAGAAGACGTTGCAGATGCTCTAGGCTTCTGTCTGTCATAGCAGATGGGACTCCTGTACATCTTCTGTCATATCTGACACTCCCATGATGAGGTCACCAGGTCTATGACAACTTGAATGACATTAGACATCTAGTGTGCAGGCAATTGATCTCATGCAAGATCATCATTAGTTGTTGATGCATTATAGACATACTTTGCATATCAAAATCCTTATTTAAAAGCTTTTAAGTGCCAAGTTCTATTTTTAGATTCTGGGTGATGAGGTCATTGTGGCCGTAATAGAACCCTGAGCAGAATAGCAACGCTGGACTTCAGTAGGGCCAAGTTCATCCTTTTCAAGCAATTGCTAGGGGAAATCCCGTGGGACAGGGTACTTGAAGGTAAAGGGGCCCAAGATAGTTGGTTAGCGTTCAAAGAGTGCTTCTTCCAAGCTCAAGATCGGTGCATCCCAACAGGTAGGAAGTCAAGAAGTGGTGCCAGGAGGCCTGCATGGTTAAACAGGGATCTGCTG
>VZTO01027909.1:44537-82474 GCA_013400615.1 Syrrhaptes paradoxus | reverse complement strand
CGACGCCGAGCAGGGACCCTCTATGTATCATTTCTCTAATAAACAAAAATTATTTTAGGAGACATTCCAGTGTATTTCTTCAATGAAAAATCCCACATCTGATCAGACAATCTGATGGTTTAGAAAATGACTACTCTGATAAATGCACAGCAGTGTTTACAAAAACGTGTTTTATTTCTCTCACACACATTTAATCAGTATATTAGATTGTAATGGTGCAAAGTAAGACTTTAATGGCAAGAATTTTGAGCAAGCATGCTTTGGCATAGATTTCTTATGTAGATAATCTAAAATTTACTGTAGTTAAACCTTCACGGTACCTGTGAGCATTACACTTTTGCTTATAGAACTCATTTTATATTTAGTTTTCTCCTCCTCCTCCCTCTCCTGTGCTTTTCTCTTGGAGGTGCATTCTTCTCCAGAGAAACAATGTTGTTATTGCCCTAGAGATTCATCTATGCATTGTAAATCAGTTTTAATTACATTTAAAATGTTTGCAATGTTTTAGATAAAGTTTCTGATAATTCTTTTGATGGCACATGGTCAAAGTATGTTTATTGTAACCAATAACAGACAATTCCTCTCCTCTGTATTAATACACATTTCTGATCTCTATATTGCATACCAATCAAGTTCAGATGAATTAGAAAACATGGTTGTTGTGTCTGTGCAGCTTCTGTATTGAGGAGATGCTGGTAAATAAATATTTTGGGAAATGTTTCTGAGACTGTTTTGCTGCATGAGATGACCTTTTATTTCTATTTGACTTTTTAAGCCATTGGTGTTTTGTAAAAAAAATGCTTCATCCTAATGTGGCTTTATTCAGCAGACTTGCTCTGCTGTTACAAAGCCAGCCAATCAGTAAATGGAGCAGAGGTGAATAAATAATTATTAATCCCCAAATTATGTAGGAATCACACACATCTAAGCTACCCAAATGGGTAAAGCAGAATCTCTTTATATCATTCCCCTTAAAAAGGGTTTTTACAATATTTGCCAAGACAAAGCTGGCAAACAAATGCAAATTAATTTCAATTTTTCTGGTATTACAGTCAATAAGGAATTAAAAATAAATACTTTAATAGGAGATTAATGCTGTAATAATAATAAAAAGAAGAAAGGACCCAGGGCTAACAAATGCCAGATGCAACTTTAGCATTCATGTCAAAGATGATCCCCTTGTCATCTTTGTTTTTTTAAATCCACGTTTACTTAGCTAATTGGACAACATATTGCCAGATTTTGGCTCCATTATGGCCTTGTCTATTTACAACATCAGTGGGCAATATATTGGACATTCAGAAGTATTGCCAGGACAGAGCTTCTGTAGGCTGAGACTTAAACATTTTCTGCTTCAGGGAGTAGTGGAAGCTGAAGTGGAGAAGACACAGTAGTCTCAAGAACTTGGGCCATGAACAACCCATGGGCTGCTGTGAAAGGTAATCATGCAGAGGTTGGTCCCTAGTGTAAGCTATAAAGCTGTGGGGAGCATCCTAGTGGGGTTGTCCATGTGTCTGTCACAGCTCATGGGGTTTAACAGTGTGCAGATTGTCGTTTCCTCAGTATGAGCTGAACTTCTGTTGCACCTCCTCAGTGTAATACCTAATTTGTCAGGTATTACTGTTCTCTCCTTGGATGCAATGGAAAGATTCTCACTGACTTTGGTAGGCTTTGGGACAGTCTATGATTAGCTGATGATCATCTTCAAAAGATCACCACGGACATACATATGTATGTGATTTACTGGTTTAGAACTGTGATCTTCCAGCTGTACTGCAATTACAATGACCTATCAATTGAAAAAATAAAGCCATTTACTGACAACAAGAAAGGGAAGCTGACGCAAACTATCATGTAGGAGTTTTTTAATCACCATATAAATAAAAGTTCTTAGAACACTTAACACAGGCCAAACTTCATCAAAGTCATTGAGAGTCTGAGGCAGAAGGAATGCTGTCTTGTGACATGCTCTGCCTGATGTGCTTCAGATGCAAACCCCTCCACTGGACACTGTTGCAATAACATGCCTGTAAGGAAAAGCAAAAGGGCACTTGCTTGCCTTTGGGGATTACTTTTGTAAATTGGCCCTGATAGATGTTTCAGAAATTATAGCTGGAAGACTCAACTGCATGACTAAAGCCTACATAGTTTGGGCCCTTAAGGACATCATATAAGAGTAGTCACAGTTATACTGTTAACACATGCTCCAACCACACACACGCATGCTGCATTGTTTAAATGTTAAGGACATGACAGCTTTTGATCTTTGCTGTGCTTGTGAGTGTGTTCAGGGCAATGGCACAGAACAATCTGAACTATTAAAAGTTCTGCTGCACACTTCCTTCTCCTGGTGTTAGTGTGACTAACCATGAAATGGGACAGAAATCACATGCAGGCTCACAGCTCAGTGCTGTAAGACAGAAAAAAAATTCTCTTTTGACTATTTGGATTCTATGAGTTTTTTTCATTAAGCCTCTACATATTAGGCCTGATCCTACTGCTTATACCTCCTCAAAGTTAAATCCTCTTCATCCTGTATATGTGAGTTTCCACTCATTCCACTAATTTCAGTACCATTACATTTACCTGAATCTGCAGTAAAGAAGACCAGAATCAAAACTTGGGAAGAGGAGAGGAGGGGAGATTTTTATTTGGAGGGGACCTACAATGATCATCTAGTCCAACCGCCTGGCCACTTCAGGGATGGTCAAAAGTTAAAGCATGTTATTAAGGGCATTGTCCAAATGCTGCTTCAACACTGACAGGCTTGGAGCATCCACTACCTCTCTGGGAAGCCTGTTCCAGTGTTTGACCACCCTCTCAGTAAATAAATGCTTCCTAATGTCCAGTCTAAACCTCCCCTGATGCAGCTTGGAGCCATTCCCATGTATTCTATCACTGGATACCATGGAGAAGAGCTCAGTACCTCCCTCTCCACTTCCCCTCCCCTCAGCTGGCTGTGGAGGGAAATGGGGTCACCACTCAGCCTCCTTTTCACCAAACTAGGCAAACCCAGTGTCCTCAGCCTCTCCTCACAGGACATGCCTTCCAGCCCTTTCACCAGCTTTGTTGCCCTCCTCTGGGCACATTCAAGGACCTTCACTTCCTCCTTAAATTGTGGGGCCCAGAACTGCCCACAGTACTCAAGGTGAGGCCACACCAGCCCTGAATACAGCAGGATAATCACCTCTTTTGATCGGCTGGTTATACTGTGTTTGATGCACCCCAGGATGCGAGTTGCCCTCTGGGCTGCCAGGGTGCAGTGATGGCTCACACTGAGCTTAGTGACAAACCAGCACCCCCAGATCCCTTTCTGCAGGGCTGCTTCTTCTTTTAAACTTGTGCCCAGCATTACTGTGTCCCAGGTGCTGAATCTGGCATTTGTTCTTGTTAAATTTCATCCCATTAATCATTGTCCAGTCTTCCAATCTATCTAGGTCCCTCTGCAAGACCTCTCGTCCCTCAAGAGAGTCAGCAGCACCTCCCAGTTTGGTATTATTGGCAAACTTGCTGGTAGTGCATTCAACTCCTGCATCCACATCCTTGATAAATACATTGAACAGAACTGTCCCTAGAATTGAGCCCCAAGGAACACCATTGGTGATTAGTCACCAGCCAGACGTAGCCCCATTCACTACAACCCTTTGAGTCCTGCCCTTCAGCCTGTTATTCACCCAGTGCACCATGAACCAGGTCATCCCACAGTTGGACAACTTGTCCTGAAGGATGCTGTGAGGGACAGCATCAAAAGCCTCACTAAAATCCAGAAAAGCAACCACCACTGCCTTGCCTTCGTCCTCTAGGTGAGTGACCTTATCATAGAAAGATATTAAATTAGGTAAGCAAGACTTTCCCTTTGTGAACCCATGGTCGCTGTGCCTGATGACTGCATTATTCTTTAAATTCCTTTCAGTAGCACCTAGTGTGATCTTCTCCATAATTTTTCCAGGAGCTGTCCCAGGTGCCAAATCTGGCATTTGTTCTTTTTAAATTTCATCCCATTAATCATTGTCCAGTCCTCCAATCTATCTAGGTCCTTCTGCAAGACTTCTTGTCCCTCAAGAGAGTCAGCAGCACCTCCCAGTTTGGTATTATTGGCAAACTTGCTGGTAGTGCATTCAACTCCTGCATCCACATCATTGATAAATACATTGAACAGAACTGGCCGTAGAATGGAACCCTGAGGAACAGTGTTTGTGATCAGACACCAGCCAGATGTAGCCCTGTTGTAGTTTTACCCTGGCTGGCAGCAAAACTCAACACTGCTTGCTCACTCTCCACCCTTCCCCCCTCCCAGGGATGGGGAAAAGAATTAAAGGGGTGAAGGGAAAAGAGACTTATGGGTGGAGATAAGAACAACTTAATAACTAAACTGCAATGATATTGTAAATAATAATAATAATATAAACAAATATACAAATGAGTGAGATGCAGTGAAACTGCTCACCACATGATGACCAAGGCTCAGCTCATTCACAGCTAATGATCCCAGAGCAAGGAGAGTTCCAAAACTGCAATCCCAGAATGGAGATAAGAGCCCAAGTGTCTGACAGATGGAGACAACCCTGAGAGAGGGGTGACCTGTAGGGAGACAACCCAGAGCAAGAGAGAGTACCTCTGGATAGATCCTCATTTATATACTGGGCATGATGTCCATGACATGAAATAGACCACTGGCCAATTTGGGTCTCAATCCTAAACCTAAGGTCGTATCCTAGGCTAGTAGTTGGGGCTGTGCTCCCTCCCAGCTTCTCCTGCACCTGCAGACACTGGCACAGCAGAGATGCTGAAACGTCCTTGACTGTCCTGTGAGCAACTATAAACATCAGTATGTTATCAGCTGCCTTCTCAGCACAAATCCAAAACACAGTCTCTTACTAGCTACTGTGAAGAAAGTTAACTCTGTCCCAGCTGAAACCAGGACAAGCTCCATTCACTACAACCCTTTGAGTCCTGCCCTTCAGCCTGTTCTTCACCCAGCAGCCCATGAACCCGCTCATCCCACAGTTGGACAACTTGTCCTGAAGGATGCTGTGAGGGACAGTATCAAAAGCCTCACTAAAATCCAGAAAAGCAACCACCACTGCCTTGCCTTCGTCCTCTAGGTGAGTGACCTTATCATAGAAAGATATTAAATTAGGTAAGCAAGACTTTCCTTTTGTGAACCCATGGTGGCTGTGCCTGATGACTGCATTATTCTTTAAATTCCTTTCAGTAGCACCCAGTGTGATCTTCTCCATAATTTTTCCAGGAGCTGCGGTTAGAGTAACAGGTCTGTAGTTTCCTGTGTCTCCCCTCACACCCTTCTTGTGAATTGGAATAACATTGGCTAGCTTCCAGTCAGTGGGGAGCTCCCCAGATTCCCAAGACTGTTGGCAGATGATCGAGAGGGGTCCTGCCACAACACCCACTGGCGCCTTCAGTATTCTGTGATGAAACCCATCAGGCCCCATGGACTTGTGAACATTCAGCTGGTATCTCTTATCCCTTACAATTTCAGCGTACACAAATGGAAAGTAACTGTTCCCACACTCGTGGTCCTCTGACTCAGAGGACCGGGCAGCACAAGGTCTACCAGTATTAAGAAAGACTGAGGCAAAGAAAGCATTGAATGCCCCCACTTTTTCTTCATCTCCATTAGTCAGATGACCATCTTCAACACGTATGGGTCCAATGTTTTCTTCAGGCCTCCTCTTGCTATTAATATACTTTAAAAAGCCTTGTTGTCTGACACAACACTGGCCAGTTTTAATTCCAACGGAACTTTGGCCTTTCATGTCTTCTTCCTGCATGCACAAACCACAGCTCTGTAATTTTCCTGTGAAGCCTGACCTCGATTCCAAAGATCATTCAATTTCTTTTTCCTCGTGAGTTCCAAAAAGAGTTCCCTTTTCACAGCCAAGCTGGTCTTCTGCCCCGCTTTTTGACTTATGACATAGTGGAACTGCCTGCTCCCGTGCTTCTAAAAGGCAGTTCTTAATGACTGACCAGCACTCATGGACTCCCATGCCCTCAAAAGCAGATTCCCAGGGTATTCTGCTAAATAGCTCCATGAATACCCTCACGTTTTCTCTCCTGAAGTCCAGGGTAGCAACACTCCTGCCCTTTTTTCTCATTACACTGAAAATTTTAAACACAACCATTTCATGATAACTGTGGCCAAGACAGCCACCTGCTATCACATATCCCACAAGTCCTTCTCTATCCACAAATACCAGAATGATAGAAATAGCTTCATGTCAAAATATGTAGGCACAAAGTGTTGCCCTGGTAGATCAACAAAAGGTCCTGAGTTAGTTGCAATAGTTTTAGTAGTTGCTCTAACCTCTAAGTGATCACAAAATCTCATGCTATCAGACTATACAGACAGCTATGGCTAAGAATAACGGCAGCAAATAGAGATGGGAAAGATGTGTATGCTGATAGGAACAGCAAGAAAAATCCCCCTCTAAAATATCTTCCTTCATTTTATGGAAAAAGAACCACACATGCCTATGAATTGCAGACAAAGTTTAGAAAAATCATAACCAGCAGAAAGGATGGAGGTGAGCATAGACTTACATGGTGGAAGTAGGAGCAAAGGCTCTGAAGCAGCTGTTGCTTTGCCACAAGTTCTCTTTGATTCGGAGGTTTCCTATCAGCTGAATCTTCCCCGAAAGGTCAAAGCTCACTTCCAGTGCTCTCTTCTTTCTGCAACAAGGCTCAGACTCAGTGGTTCCCCAGAAAGGCTGTTCACGTATTCCCATGAGTGGAAGTCTTTCACTTTTTTCTGCATAAACGGGAGCCCTAATATGGGCTCAGTTTTGTGACTGGCCCCCCTCAGACGTATAGAAAGTCATAGTGTAGAAATTTGCTCCACACTGAGACTATGATTGTGCTTCTGTCTCTGTCATTGGGGTCTTGGGTAAGTTGGGACTAGTTATTTCATGTCTTTGTGCCCTGCCTGTGAAAGTCTGTCGGAGCAGGGTGAGTGGAACCACAAAGGTGAGATAAATTACAAAAAAATACTAGGCTAATTGTGAAGCTATGAAATTATTGTTATTTGAGGTTTTATTATTAATGTTACTCTTATTCAGCAAAATCATTTACTTCTGTCACTACTAAACATGGGTTGATTGTGTGCACACACATTTCATACGGATATTTGTTCACAAACTTCTGAAAATGGCTTTTTGCAGTCACCTTTAATTGCAAATTTGAGACTTTTTTCATTAATGCTTCTTGTGAATATTCACAGAAAGCACTTACAAAATATCTAGAAGTGTCTGCAGTAAGTTTTTCATAAAAACAGAATGCATGTGTACACTTTCAATGTTCACACCCAAGTGTGATTGTTACTTCTACTCACTGTAATTTGAAAACGATATTTCCTGGTTCAGTGCAATGTGCTATTTTCTTTTTTTTTCTTTAAATGAAACTTTTATCAGCATTGCAATTTCCTGTTAGTAAATAGCAGACAAAAATAATTGCACATAGCCTTTGAATGTAAATAAACAGAGATGCTATGTGCAGCATATAACATCAGAAACAATACCTAATCAACCAGTCTTTGTTTTTTTGTTAGAGAAAACAAGGCAATGCCTTTCTTTGTTTTTCATCTCTATAGCAAACTCGTCATTGGATATTTTTTCCTATGTGCCTCTGTGGTGCCTGTGTGTGTGTATCTATATACATCTATATTAATATATATGGTAGGTTAAAACTGACTCCCAAGCATGTCACCTGTTTAGAAATTATTTTTGACTTAAAATAGCATGGATAGTGAGGAATTCCCCTGGAGCATTCCAAAAGGAAATCTGACTTTTCCAGCTTGAGAGAAATGGCTGATAATTCTAAACTACCATTTTCATTTTTCTACAGCAGAAATGCACATTTTCCCCAACCATAAAGTTTTCTTATAATAGAAATGAGCTAGTCCCCAAGGGTGTGGTTATCAAAAGATAATCTCACCCCAATCTGATTAGAGGCATAAGGCTCATGCCTCAAAATGCTCCAGGGTGTGATTATCTTATGACAACCATACCCTGTATCATGTCTTATTGATTAACTAATAAAGCTTCAGCATTATTATTCAGAGGAGGAACTAAGATATCAGCAAGAGATCTGATTCTGGAATGGGATTCTTTGAAGCTCTCCAAATAACGTCTCATGTTCTGATTATAGCATCTCTGAAATTATGGGATCACCAGATGCTAGGGGTTTTTTTCTCATTCATGGTTATATCAGTGGCATATTAAAACTGAACCATACCCAGATATATACTTACGTAAAGACACATTTATACTAACCTGTTCGCTTTGCATTTATATTGCAGATTTAGGTTACACAGCAGAACAGAATTACGTTCTCTGGAGAGGATTTTGTAGTCCAGACACTAACTGTGCACTTCATTCGGGGTGGCTCTAAGTTTTGTGTATGGTTATGGTGTGGAAGGATCTCTGTTCTGCCAGGAGACTGCTCCCTCCATGCCCACACACTGTGTGCAAAAAGGGATGAGAAAGCCAGCCTTTGGGCTCCTGTGTCTCCCAGTCAGAGTCATCCAGAGATACAGGCTTAGTACAGCTCTTTATGCCTTAAATCTCCTGAACAGTGGCACAAAGAGGCCTTAAACCAGTGCTGGAGCTTTAACTGCAAAGCCACCTCCCCCTCTCTGTAGTTTATTCTGTACAAAAATCTGCTTAATGGTGTGGGACTTGCTTGAACAGGCAATCTGAAGGCTAATGTCACAGCCAGCAGATTCTGATCTCCTCTGCATCAGTGAAAAGCTGGAATTATTTCACCAACTTCAGTGGAGCAAAACCAGGTTAATAAATACATCTAAGAAGAAAATATGGCTGGTGTATGCAAAAAGAACCTCACAAGGAATTCCCTTGCAGTGTGACTTCTATGTACTGATGGCAAAGGAAGCAATATGCCCCCTCTGTTAAGAGTTAGATTCTGGTTTTTTTTAAACAGAAGGCAATATTTTCCTCTGTATTGAAATCTCATCCTTAGATGAAAATTTATAACAATGAAACATTTGATCAAACCTCCCATGTAGGGATGTGCAGCTTGCACCTAACAAAGGGGTCATTATACAGCAGTGCAATCCACACCACAGTAATCCCCTATAATGAATTCTTTGGCAAATTTGCTGTGTCTGTTGCACTGCCATCCGCTCCGTTAATGGAGAATGTTAATTTCTGGGGCTAGCTGGAGGGTTGTCATCATGCCCTTTCATGCTGCATGGCAAAAATAGCTTGCTGTTCCCACTGCCAGCACTGCTCCATTTTGGCTAGTCACAGAGGGAATGTGGGTATAAATTTGGCTCTGAAAACCACTGGCATTTTCATTATCATGTTACCTACAACATACCAAAGCAGGTTCACACACCTAGTAGCCAAAAATGTTGTTTTCCTTCAGCATTCTCACAGATGCTTCCACCACTGTGGCAGTGCTGCCATTTTTAATCGGGAATTGCTGAAATTTCTGGAAGGGACAAGGTGTTAAGACTGTAACCCGTCTCTGTTCAAAATTTCTTTTAGAAGGTGAGTGATGTTATCCTAGGACATGCACCCAAAAGAGGAAGGATAAATCACCCTCTGCAGTGTCTGTCTCTCACTATTGAGAACAGGGGAGGAGTCAAGATGACTAGTTTGGGTGCAATACCTCGTTTTCATACAGCCAGGGGAGGTGAGGGGATTTCTGCCTTTGTTATAACTACTTGTTAACTGGAACTTGGGTTATTAGTATGCAGTCTTCACTGTTGCACCTCCTTTCCTGATCAGTGTGGTAAAAGCTGCTTTGCCAGGCTGCATGCTGTGGAGCTCTGCAGCAGAGCTGCCTGTCTTCTGCACTTAAGCTTTACTGCCAGATAGGCTTGCTCTCAAGTCTCATTTTTCTCTGTACAGTGGTTCTCCTGAAGAGAAACATACAGTTCCTGCTAAAAACATATCCTAGTGAGGAAATCTCCCCTTTCAATGGTACCTTTCTGTTCCATTGTTAACGACTATGAATAGAGTTCATCCTGAATCATAATACATATTATTCTTGTCTTGAATAGGTTACAGTCCAGGTGACAGAAAAGGAAGAGGCAGGGCAGATTTAGAAGCCCGGAAAGCAAAATGCACCCATAAAGTGGTCTTTTTTTCAAATGTCAAGATATTTTATCACTCTCTTTCAGCTCCCTGTGAAAATTACTACTTTGTTTTTCTATGGTGTCTATAAAGTATGTTTGCAAAAGTGTTTCTGGTTTTGTCCATACTTTTGTAGTGGAAAATGTCATGTTCTCTAAGTATAAGCCTACGTACAATGAATTTAATCTTGTTCCAAGAATTCTTTTTCTCTTTTTTTTTTTTTTGTAGAGAAAAACCCAAATGGTCATCCTGACCATCAGAAATAAAGTCAGCATCTTGCTGTTCCCTGGCACATCCTAGAATGAAAATCACTCCTTTAGGATAGGGTAAATGTGTGACTACTAAAGCAAACGACACCCATACTCCTCATTGTACATCAAACTTTCTACTCGTGATAAGCAAAAGCACGCTGGCTGAAGTACATGTAGTAAGCAGTTCTCCCTTCAGTGAGATGGGCAAGGAATCTGGCTTGCACTTGAAGAGATTTGTAACAGTCCCAAAGCCCTTTTGAAATTTAAGAACTGATCATCTGTTTCCAGCAGAATTACTTATGAATGCAAAAAATCCTGAGGCACTCCTTGTCAAATTCAGGCCTATATCCAGTGGCTGGGCTGTTTTTTTCCAAGATGGTCACAGATTTACAAGCCAACTGCAGATGCTGTGAAAATGTCCTTTTGGCTTCCTTTCTCTGCACGTGATTTCTCTTGCCCTGCTCTTGTTGCTTAATTGCCCAGGTCCTCAGTGTGGTACCTGCCTGTGCAGGATCTGCCACAGCAAGGCCCTCCAGGTGTGAGCAGCGAGGAACTCACAGCCCTCCGCAGCCTGCACAGTGTTTCTAGTAGCAACGTAAGATTGATGATCTTCCAGCCCCTTTGTTTCCAGCACAGATCATCAGCAAACAAAAATGCCATTTCAATGAGACAAGGATAATATATCTGAGCCATGGTGATGCCCTAGAACAAGACATTCTAGATTATCACAACCCTAAATGTGTATGTGTTTGTACAATCTTCAGAAATTGGTAACACCTCATTTTAAACTTCAAATTTCCCAGAGTTCTTGACCCATTTTCCCCAAATCTTAACAATATTTTAAGCATCTTGGAAGAGCAAAGCACATAAACAGACGTTAATTTTCTGAATAATAGTTTTTAAAAATTAAGCATTTAATTAAATCTTTATATAAAATAAAGACATAAAAGATGTTATATCTGGAAAATACTAATCCAAGTATTCATATGTAGTTTGCTGTCCATTTAAATGTAAGAGCATGCAATTAATCATGAGGGAGGATTTATTGTTTGTTTGCTAATCTGAGGTTTATGTTTTTTTGTTGTCATTTCACTAGGCAATGTGTTGGGTTTGATACATAGCTACAGTTGTAGAGTCACTGCTGTAATGAAGGGTTAAATGTCAGTATCCTCACAATTCCCAAGTGGTGCCTTATTCCACAGGTAGTTTCACCGATTGAATAGGAAAATTTGCACAGCAAAATATTCTTCAATAGCAGAAAAGAAATGAGAGCCTGATCCTGTCCCATTTGGGACATAGTTTTGTCCACTGGAAGTTAGGGAGTAGTTTTAAAAAATATATTCCTTTTCATCCTTGCAATAGGAAATGCAACTAGGTAAATAAACACATAAAAAGGTTACCCATGGAGTTAAGCATGATGCCTAAAAGTAGTAAAGAAAGAGAAATTATACTTTAAATGCTGTACAGTGCTATTTTAAGAAGAGGTTTTTGGCAGATACTAATTTTTTGTAAAGACCACAAAAGTGTTGTTATTGTTGGATAAAAATAACAGCTGCAAGGGAGGCTGAAATTCTTTCTGAGATAACAAAAAACAAAGGAAAGACTTTGCATCAGGATTCATGTCAGCTTTAGCAGCTAAATTGTGCTCTCAGCTCAGTGGGCAGGATTGCCACTGAAGGCATTGTGTGACCATGTTAGGCTGTGCCCAAAGGGAGAATTTGGCCCAAACTAGATGACCAAACCCAGGGCTGAGGGCCAGCAGCCAGTGAATGAATTGTCCTTTCACTGAAGTCCTTCAGAAAGTGAAGAGGGTCATCTCTAAGTCTGTGTGCTCTGACAGAAAAGGGACCAAGGGGGATTTAAGCCCTGTCAGTCCTCTCTCCTGGCTGACAGTGCAGCCTGGCAAACTCTGGTGCCAGCACAAATGAGGAGGAGCACATTGCAGCACAAAACTTAGTAGGTACAGATCTCCTGAAGAAGTGGAACACACCTGAGTGCCATTTTTAGAGTGCCAGTTGTTTTTGCTGCTGCTCAGAAAATGAGTAATATCCCTAAATGAAGCCTTGTTTTCAGGTCCAGGACCAAATAAGACAGTATACAGTCCACAGTCCCCTAAGCCAGAAATGGGCCTTTGTGTATGATGTGTGTCAGTCTGGAATGTTTATTCTGTGCAAATCAAAGAACAGCAGGATAAAACAGAGGTTGCTCATTCCTGAATAAGATAGTGCATGTGTCCTGAAGAGGTTCTCATCTTGCAGACTTTGGTCTAGTGGCTCTTTGGTCTGTGGCTTCAGAAAATTATATGCTTTTCTACATCTTTAACACCCCTTTTTAACAGATAGGGCTGGCTATGCACATTTTGGCAGTGCAATGTGAAATGAAAAATGCAGATGTGAATGCTCTAAGATTGTATTTTTTTAATTACTGGAATATGTGTTTCATTTCGCTGCAAAGACAAAAGGCAGAAGGGACTAGCAACAACCCTCAGAGACTGAAGCTGATACAATCCATCATATTCTGCCCTTGAACGGTGGCCTTGGGTCATGCTCCCACAGAGGTAGTGGCTGATCAAGCACCACCTTTAGAGGGCAACTGACAGACGGATGCAATTCCCGTCAGGCACAGTCAGTGCCAGCATCCACTCACAAGTCACCAAAGTCCTCAGTATCAAACTTATTTGGGACCGAGACCAATGCATGGGCCTGTGCATGATGGTTTTCTTGAAAATGTGTTTTCTCATTTTGGAAACTGACAATATAATTTGCTACCAGTTACTGTGCCTGTACAATGGATCTCCTTGATTTAAAAGCTTTTCTCCATTTGGGAATGAAGGACAAAACAGAATAACTTTATGTCAGATCCTTTCCTAAACTGTAGGTGACTTACAAGTTATATTTTAAGCACGACTTCATGTTTTCCTAATTTTTGCCTTGAGCTGGGCTATATGGACCCCTGTGAGATATAAATCCAACCACATTAATAAACAAACAAATAAATAAATAAATCACAGGTAGGTGTTACTGCTGAGCAATACATATATAAAGACGGAGTAAAGGGAATGGGGAGATGTACAAATGTTTGCTTGAATGTGAAAGAGATGTTTGTGGGCTTTTTGTTTGCCTCTTACAAATATTTCCATGCTTTTTGATTACTGCAAAGATTGGATATTAAGCTAGATCTGAAGCAAACAAGCACTCACACCAAGTCTGTAAAAAGCACAAAAGCCCCCCATGAGCCACTAGCACCTCATTCCCACTCCTCCATTCTGAGCCACCAATGCCACCAGGCCATGGAGGACAAGAGGCAAACAGGTAGGGCTAATGAGGTAAGGTAATGAGCTACTGTTTCTCCCCACCATGCTGCAAGTATAGGGTAATGAAAAGCAGCCAGGCTAGACCTAATGCCTTTCCTCTCCAAACCTAAACCTGTTTCAGCGATGATCTCCTGTAAGGGAGTCCTCCAGGGTCCATTGCACTCAGCAGTATAGTTTATTTAAATTCTTTATACCTTTGGCCCTTGTTCTTAATGTAGCACCTGTCCCATGGATCTTGTAAAACTGGGGTCTTTTTTCTTTTCTTTTGAAAGGGGTGGACTGGGCACCCAGTGTGCTACAGACTGGAAACTAGAAGAAAACAGTCTGAGGCAGACTAGAAAGAGATGTCCTATTGCTAGCTAAAGCATATGTGAACAGTGTCTCTATTTCTCTTTCTGTGAGACAGTCTTCAGTGTCTTTGGTCTACAGCCAAAAAGAGACTTCGATGTTGTAATGCTGAAGGTCATAGTTCCTGAGTTGTAGGCACCCTATGGCATTTCTGACATCCAAATCTGATCCATGAGCATGCTGGAAATTTGGCACCTTGCAGTGGGATTTGTGGAAGGCAGCTGAGTGGGGAGCTGCCAAGGCTGGGCAACAGTGCTGCCAAGGAGAGAAGGATATGTTTTGAATTGCATCCTTTGCTGAGAATGAAAGATGCCATTTTTGAATCATTGTGCTGAACCTTCTCCTTTCTCTGAACAAGTAGAGAACCTCATGTTTGGCTTTGAGAAAGCCCATGTTGCCCTGGTGCTCTGGAGCCCGCTGCAAGCCCCTGCAGAATGCCAGCTTGTCTCCATCAAGCTCTTTTCTTCCATGACGTTTGCAGAGGCCTGAATAAGCCAGGCTGCAGATGTGCAATGTGTACTGCCTGACAAGCTGTCCGTTAAATGCCATTTTTCTTGTACTCCCCTCTGTGTTTGCTTATTGTCTCTTTTTTATATTAAGACTGTAAGGCATTTAGGGAAGGATATGTCATTTTGCTCTTCGTTTGGCTTTTTGGTCTTTTGCATGACATTAGTTTATTGTGGTCTTAGACCAGGAAACAAATGCAGATCTTACTCTGTGTGTGTTCGTGCATCTATTCAGGGAATAGATGCAGTGTCACCTGATGTGTAATCAGGAGAGCAGAAATTAGGACTATTGGTGGTGAGCTTTTTACAAACAGTTTGTTGGTAAGGAATTGCTTGCTGACTACCATCACAGATAAGTAATTTAAGCTCAAAGACTCTATATGCTATACACTGTGTATTTATATATGGCCAGCCACCCTTGCATCTGGGCAATTCTTCGTTGTCTTCTTAACTGCAGGGAGTGGAAGAGAGAAACCTTTGATTGTCTTCCTCTGGGATGTCATGGGCTCTATGACATCTGGGATAGACTTTGATTAAAAGGCTACCATGGCACAGGATGGGAGTGGTACTTTAGTTGTCTTATATGGTAACAAAACTGATGCTCATCAGCAGGTAGATCTATAATAGCTAGTTTGACCTGTTTCACTACTAAATAAATATTTGGCTTCAGATAACAGTTAACATTAAAAAAGAAAAAAAACAACTGTATCAAATTCATAGAAGAACAGCTGGTGGATGGTATTTGAAAGAAACTCTCATGCCCATGTTTTTTTTAATCTATATTGCATGGATTTAATCTCACCTAATTTTTGCCATCTGAAAGTTAGACACCCAGAATCCCTCTCTAATCTGTGGAGAAAGTGCTAGATGGGATGAATCACCTGCCACACGTGCTGTCTTTAGATATCTGTCTCATAGGGCATGAATGTGCCTCTGGAAGTGCCTGTTTCTCTCCTTTGTCTAAAAGCCTAACTTTTAAATACACACAGTTGAGTAAGAGCAACCCCACCCTTCTGTGTGCACATTTCTCACCTTTCTGTCTGCTCTCTTTCACTGGAAATGGAAAAGGTTTTTACATCAGGAATTGTCTTCTATGGTAACGTGAAGGGGTAGCACGGTACTACCTCTCACTTGCCAGCTGGTTGTAGTCTCCAAGTCTGGGCAGGGAAGTCCTGGGCTGATGAGACACCTCATCTCCTGTGAGTATCAGTGGGATGTGCCAGGGCTCCTAGCTGTGCTGAGTAAGCCAGCACCTCCTGGCCTGACAGGGTTCGGGGTGGGATCAGCAGGGGTTCTGCTGGTTATTTGTGGCTGTTGTGCCAAGCATATACGTATGTCCTGCAAGAGCTGAATGAGCAGAGGAACGCATGTCAGGTTTGCCTGGGGAGTAGGAAATAGATTTGTATGTGTAAATAGTGAGACAAACATGGAATAGACACGTTTTTTTCACAGGAAGGAGAGACTAATATATTTGCAGCTACATCCCCTCCTGGAGAGCTCGTCCTTTATCCTGAGTATTTCCATCTGCAGCAGACTCCAGCCTTGGGTCCTTGTAGGAGGTGTGGAAAGAAATCAGACTGTGGCTGCATCTTGCTTCTGCCAATACAGAAAGTTGGTTTTGTGCTGTGTGCAATAACAATCAGTTGTGGGCAAGCTGAGATGATTGCCAAATTTCAATTTTCCTAGCAAAAATGTAAAAGACATCATTGTGAAACTCATGTAGAGCTAGCCAGCTTAGCCATCTGCCAAACCCAGCTCAGGAAAGAAAGCAGATAAAAACCAAGTACATTATCATTGCACCTTAGCTAGCCTGTGCCACAAACTTCTTTCTCTCCACTTGTCTGCCACTCAGACATTTAGACAGGCTGTCATTATAAGCCACCCGCTGCCCCAGCTTTGCCCCAATTTTTTTAAGCCCTACAGCACTGTCATTTGATGTGTCTGGTGAGAGAATTAAAGTAGATGAAGACTGAGGATACCACTCCCTTAGGTAATGATATATTCTGATTCCCTCCAGCTATCTTCCTGACAACCCAGTCCTCCTCATCCTGGCCCTACTCCTCTCTTCCACAGACCGAAGAATAATTAAAACTCCTCTGCATAAGGCAGGGCTTCATTCAGCTTAGACTCTGTTAAAAAAATGCTTATGACAGATGGGGTATATTCTGTGCCATAGCAATAAGTTAGTTGGCATGCAATAGCCAGCAGGAAAAGCAGACAAAAATACCTGGCATGCAATGTCCAGGAAGTAAAGGAGACAAAACCACTGAAGTGTTATGTACTTTTGAAATGCAGCCTTAAATAAGGCCTTATCAATTTAAACAACAAATGCTAGACCTTGAAATTATAGTGCAGGCACTATTCTGAATGCATTCAGCAGAGATAAAAACACTGAAATGTATCTCTTGATCTATCAGTTATGCAAGAGACCTTAAGACGAGATGGGATGCACAGTTATTTCGGAAATCCACCAGAACTGCAAGTCAGGAGAGGTGCATGTTGGAGGTCAGTATGAATGGGTCAAATTTCCGTGCTCCAAACTGCATTGGAAAGCAAGCAAGAGTCTTTAATCAAGTGAAACAGTCACTTCAAGTTGCCTAATAAGGGAACTTTGAGAAGAAAGTTTCTAGAATAAACAATTTAAATACCATCAGGCTGTCAAAAAGCACATGCTGGGGTGGTCCTGGAAATGTCAATTCTCAGAACTTGTTCTTCCTATCGGCGGTAGCACTGCTAGTCTCTGGTGTAATTAGTCACATGTGTAGATGCAGCATTTGGCACCAGGAAGGTTCCTTCCTATCTTTAAAATGCAAGCAATGGAATCAAAAGCTGTGTCCAAAAAACCCTACAAAACTAATTTTTAACCTACACCCAGTTGTTTTGACAAAATGATACTCTCTCAAAAAACCAAAGCTCTCATGACTTCTGATATTATCACAGCTTTGGAATGTGTGCACAGCTTTACTTGCAGAGTTACTGTTTTTTTTCTTAATTGCATTAAATAGTTGATGGATCACATGCTATTGTAACAAGAAAAACAGGTTTGATAAAACAAAACAAATATGTTAGTGAATAGAATGTGTAGTCAAAATTATTTTTACGCGATAAAATAGGCAAACATGAGATGTAGGGCAAGAATAAAACTGAATGTGCCATGGTTTCCTTAATTATGTAGACACAGTTTCATGTTCCTCAAAGGTGGTACAAAGAATACGCACTGGTTGCTTGATGATTCTTCTCTGAGCAGTTTTTCTTTTCTGCATTTTGGGCAAGGCAACACATGTCTCTGACCCAGGCTGCAAAGGGAACCCTGGCTGCAGCGAGCCAAGGAGCCCTGCAATGTACATTTATTCTATTCCACGTCCCCCCCCCCCCCCTCGCTTTCAGTGCAACCTGAATTATCCATTTTATGTCAGGAGAGGGAGACTGTCTGAGAAACTGAGATACTCCTTCAAGAGTAATAACCAAGAGAGCTGTCTTGCCTCGCAATGAAGGATACTGGCTGCAGACTACTAACAACTCTTGATGAGCAAGTTTAAAAGAGGAAGGAGAATGGCAATACCTAGCAAAGGGGAAGAAGTTTTCATTGTGATCAAACTGGAAGAGTGAGCACAAATACAGGGGAGTGGAAAGACTTATGCGACCCAGATGTACTGAGGGTGCCAAAAAATACATTTATTATTCTTTGCCCAGCTCTTAGCTCTCTTGAATTTTTACCTGTAAGTTAAATGGGTGACTGCATGGTAGAAAGTTTGTTTGTGAAGGCTATAAATGCTCTGTGTATCATGTTATCCTCAGAGAGTCAAACTGGAAACTGGAACAGCTATGTCACTGGCTGTATAATCCCCAGAGAGGGCACCTGCACCTGAGGAAGGTCCATGAAGACACGTGAAGGCTTAGACACTGTTGGTGCAACTCCAGCTGGCTCGAAAACTAATAAGATGTAAAAGGTGGATCCAGTACATCAGTCCTGTGACTACTCACAGAGAGGAACTCATCTGGGGCTGTGACAAGAGTTCCTGTGGGCAAAGGACTGTGGGTGAAGGTGTCAGATGGTCCCAAAGGTAAGCCAGTACAAGTTTTGTGGGTTTTCTTTCTGGTTTCATGACCTTCAGAAGGAGTCTTTTAGATATTGGAGGTCATATATCAGCAATTATGTGCTTGATTAAAGTTTGTTTACATGTAAAATCCTATTGCTGTTTCACCACATAATTTAGTGAACTGTCAGGTACTGTTTCTTTCCTGTTTGATTGGTGCTGGTAGCCTTAACATTGGGTTTACATGGTGAAGGGATTGGAGGGATACAGCAGGATGTTGGCTCGGTAAAAGTATTGTTATCACCACGTGTGAGGTATCCCTTCTACACTAGCCAGTTACAGAAGAAAAGTGAGAATAGACTGTTCTGTTTCTGGTCAAGATGTCTTGCTTAAGTGGCTAATCTGAGAGTCCTTCTGCCAAACTCATGAAGAGCAGAATGTGTTTACCCTCCTACCTGGGGAGATGGAATGTGGCTTCCAAGAATGGATTCTGCTCAGGACTGGCTGAGGAAGAAGGTCTGAGCCTGTGGATATGGCTCATAAAGGCAGGCGTGCTGAGCTGGCCGGATGAGGAAACTGATTTTCTTTCATGTGTGGACTTTGCTTTGATATTTCCTGGTCAATAGGTGACATTCTTGCTTGAGACTCAGAGGAGCTTTTATGGGAACAGCTATGCTGGAGGCTTTAATATGGAAGACTGGGTTTCCTTGTTTGCATCTGTAACTAATAAAGGAAGAGGAGTCCCTTTGCAATCTATGCACTTTACACTCTGTTCCCTATTATTCATGGAGAGACCTGGGATAACAAATGATGCACTGAGCAGAGCCAGCCTCAACATTTGGAAGAAGACTGCGGAAGGAAAAGCAGGGGCAATGTAGAAGAGCATGGGATAAGAAAGAAGCCCCAGTCCTCAAAACTGCTTTTGTAAAAAACCCCATTAGACAAAACCCCTGATCCTTTTTTTCTGAAGGGAAATAAGATACAGCAGAGCATACAGGCAACTTGTGGTTGCTAACTATGCCAAGTGGTGGGATAAAAGAAACACATTTAAAAGGATATTTTTTAAAAAGTATAATTTAAAAAGATATCACATGTGGTATTTTCATGTGAGTGCATCGATCTGCAGTTTGTCCTTTATAACAGGAATACCGTATGTAATTAAGTCTGAATGTATTGTTAACACATTTCTAGTTTTCTAAGCAAGTCAAAGATTTAGCATGGCACTCTGCTGACAACCTGAGAATATGACTTTTCAGTAAGTTGTAGTAATTTTTCTTAATTTTCCTTAGATGCGTTTGAATGTATAGTGCATGAAGTAAAAGTAATGTTGGGATTGAGAGACCAGATACTGAAAAACAGAAAGTTCAGGGTGCAATATTAATTTGTCAGTGCACATCTGTGTTTTACAGGAGTGAGCTAATAACAAACTGCCCTAGGTTTTCATTAGGACCATGGGTACCATATGGTGAGAGTACCTAGGCATATAGTCAGATGTCTGAACCATTCTGCTTATCCTAGCGAGGGTGGCAGAGCACGCCTGAGACCAAATGGTTTCTAGATGTGCCTGCTTGGTGTTACCTCTCTTTATCCCCTTCATTGTTCCCTACCCATGTCCCTGGCTACGGTTTACCTGCTGGAGTTTTTCTCATTGCTCCTTCCCTGGCTGCTCTACCAGCTCCCACAGCTCTTCAGCCTCCCTCCCTTGCCTGCGTACCCACTCTAGGCACTTCCCCAGTTTCTGTGGCAACCTCACAGCTCCCCTATTCCCACCTTAAAGTTTCATTGCCGAATCCAACCAAAAAAAAGTGAGAATTGAGAAATTAAATAAAACGCAAAACTCAGGGTAGAGTTGTGAATGGTTTGGTGCTGATAGTGCAAAGGATCTCGCTGTGAGTCCAGCTGTGTAAACTGCCTTCTGCAGTGTGACTGGGAGAGTGTGCATCTGCTAATCCCAACTCTGCCTTCATCTAAGGCTATGTTATTTTCACTACAGAGTTATTATTCCTCCCTTTAGTCTCCTTTTTTATCTAGCCCTGCACTGTGAAGTAGCAAGAGCACTTTAAGCCTCATAACAGAACAGTGTCAAGAGAGTAACAGAGATTAATATTGGCTGGAGTGAGAATGAACAAGCAACAAGAGAGAATATTAAAAACTCACTATTTGTGACATATATTATGTTTTTTTTCAATATCTGAGAGGCATTTGTAGAGGTAGAGTGTTAGGTCTTCATTGATGCAGCTCTAGAGAGATGTAAAACAGTGCACTCAAACAGGTAAAATGCTGCTGAAAATAATTTTGAAAACATTGTAGGGGGAAATATTGAATCATCATCCAGCCTCTTTTCTGTCATATGAACATTTCTGCCATTATTGGTGACACAGTACTGGCCACCATGGCATAAACCTTGTCTGAGATTTATCTGGATGTCTTTTTAGAGATGCTACCCTAACTGCATCTGGGAGCATTACCCACCTTCAGCTGTAGCCCCAAACCTGTTATTATCACTACACAACTCAGCAATGACCAAGTGGCAGTGGAAGAGCTGAAGCATTCTACCTAGCTCCCATCTCTCTTCCCCAAACCCCTCTTTCCAGCTCTTCTGCTTGTTGCCCAATAACAGTGGTAATTTGAAGACCATCTTATATTTAGGTAAGACATCTTCCCATCTCTGCTTAAGAAATTAGCAGTCCTAGTGGTCTCTTTACCTCTGTTGTGGGAGGTGAAAGCTGTGAATTCAGCCTATGCAGACCAAGACGAATGCACAGGGTGGAAATGGAGAGAGCTGGTGCTTTCAGTCGTGGCTATAGTCAGCTGCTTCTTGACTTCCAGTGCTCCCACATAGCCAGTGATGTGGGGACCACAGAAAACTGATAGCGCCAAATAATTCAGTGTCATGCTCTTGGGTCAGTGAGATCCATTCTACGGTAAACACAGAGATAAACCAAGGATCTGAGCTCACCTGCTCTGGTGGTCTGCCAGGGCTTGCAGGGTGCACAGTGTCCGGCTGCATCCCAGCACACACTGTAATCAGTCGGGAGAGAAAATAATTAGCTGTTCTTGTCCTGTTTCTTAGGGGGAATTTAAACCCCATTGTTGCACTTTTTAGGCTCTTGCAAGCTGCATAACATGCTATTAGAACAAGCAGTTATATTTTTTTCCTAATGTCATGTTTCTTTGCATAAATGCAAATATCGGGTGCCATACATGTTACAGCACTGGTTTATATTTCCACAGTAATTACCTCAGCAAGAGAGAAGCAGAAGGAGAATGGAGAGAGTGTGTACTTGTTTCTTATATACACCCAACGGATCAGTCTCACTTGTTAATTTAGTACTCTGATTGCACAGCTAGGTGGATGCTGGTGAGCTTCAAACTTGAAAGAAGGAGCACATAGCTGTTTCTTGAAAGTGTGTGTGTGTATACATATATATATATATATCTATAGGCAAGAGAGACAAAAGACACTCAGGCACTCTAGAATCATATGGTATGGAGCAACCTACACAGCTTGATGTCCACATTGTTTCAAGTTCCAAAGGCTAAGTGGGCCTGAAAAAATGTACTGTAGAAACAGCTGTAGACAAGTGCAGTCTGTATTACTCAGGAAGTTGTAATATGTAAATACGTAAAAGTACATCTTTGAAATATAATGATACATAAATTCCTAGTCTAAGCATAATTAGCACACGGACATTTATCAGCATCGGTAGAAACATTTTGGTGATAGGGAGCTTGCTTCTTTTCCTTGTTGTTTTGTTAAAGTGAAATATAGCACTTAAAGTGAGATGAGGAGCCAGTCTTGGCTTGGAAAATTCCAGAAACTCCTCGCCTTGTAAATGGCCTATCAATATTTTCGTCCTGTGGAGTGTGGCTGGAAAACAACAACTTTGCCTATGAAAAAACTCAAAATGCCTTTTATTTCTATATTGGCACGAGAGAATTACTTTCACAGTTTAAAGAGAAAGTGTAAAATTGCATTATCTGTTAAAAGTATTGGAGGTATTGGTGGACGAGAAGCTGAACATGAGCCGGCAGTGTGTGCTTGCAGCCCAGAAAGCCAACCGTGTCCTGGGCTGCATCAAGAGAAGCATTAGCAGCAGGTCAAGGGAGGTGATTCTCCCCCTCTACTCTGCTCTCGTGAGACCCCACCTGGAGTACTGTGTTCAGATGTGGGGCCCCCAACATAAANCAGGTTGCCCAGGGAAGCTGTGGATGCCCCATTCCTGGAGGTGTTCAAGGCCAGGCTGGATGAGGCATTGAGCAACCTGGTCTAGTGGAGGGTGTCCCTGCCCATGGCAGGGGGGTTGGAACTTGATGATCTTTAAGGTCCTTTCCAACCCAAACCATTCTATGATTCTGTGATTCTATGAAAAGGAGAAAAAGGGAAGCAAGATGACCCTGGAATGACCAGACCTGCAGAAGTGCTGGTGTTTCTAGGCATGGAGAGCAAAAGTGGATCGTCCCCATTGTCCTGTGGGGGCTTTGCCCCTTCACCCGCCTGCAAGGCAGACACAGGCAGCCACAGCCTCTCTCCTGCAGCCCAGCCCAGCCAGCTCTTATTATTTCTCTAGAGTGGAATATCCCTAGGAGGAACGCAAGGAGGACAGAACGTGGCTCCACGGTCGGGACGTTGGCCAGGGAGGTGGGAAAACCCCTTTTTTCCTGATGCATCCAACCGGCGCGGGCGCATCCGTTTCCTTCTCATCCCGCAAAATCCCTCCTGGCCTGGGGACGCCATTCACATTTCTGTGTTGTTGCTGTTGTCAAAATGGTGACATTCCTGGGAAACATTTGGTTTAACCAACTGTTATTTTCAGATGGAAAAAAGCTTTCGTCAAAAATGTTTCCACCTGCTGTGCTGAACATGTAGCAGAACCCAGTCGTTTTGGAAGGACCAACTGCAGAAGTCCTTATTTGTGAGACCCTCGCCTTGGCCTGGTACCCTGTATTTTAATTGGAGGAAAACAGTTATAGAAAACTGAGGGGACTGTTATGAATTATTTAAGCCCTTCAAACGGCCACTCACTTAAAAATCAGACCCCACAAACCCAAATCTGCTACAAGCATCAAAGCTGCCAGCTAATCAAAAAAGCAGTTGTTAAAAAAAAATTGGCATTTTGTCTTCAAACTTCTCGGAATTAGTAATGCTGACAACGTCTGCCAGCTTTACAGGAAGAAGAAACTTCCAACACTTGCCTATGGACATTTTAACAGAGCTAAAAAGTTTTTATTGTTTCTTTTTTAAAAATTAAATAGAAGCATATAGCAAATTACTATCATAATTCAAAACATCACTGTCTTTGTAACAGCAGAGAGCAAAGCCTGCTGATGCCTTGACTGATCTGACAGAGGTATATCCAGCTAGGAGCGGACTTCAAATGAAAAAAGAGGATAGGAAAGGTGTCTATTTCCATTAGACACAAGCTTGTCAGGGATCCTTCCTCCCACTGGAGCAGCACTAGGGCTGAGAGGAGCACCGCTGTTTGCAAGCCAGCCCAAAGCTGGGGGCTTTGCAAGTGCCAGCTGACCTCCTGCCTCCTCTGCCAAGCACAGCACTGGTCCAGAAAGGTGCCCCTGGGGAGCAAGGAGGGCTGGCAGGATAAAAGAGGCAATTTAGCATACTTTAAGAGCCTTTTTACAGAATTGCTTGGTAATTACAGAAAATATGTTCTGATTCAGTATTTACATTGTAATTGGATTTATCCAGGAAAATAATTTTTTATTTGGTTTGACAAGGTTTGAATTGCAAAACAAGCCTTGCAACTGTATTAATCAAGTCAGCCTGCTATGAGAATGACAGCCTGTTTTGCCACAGTGGGACTTTTTTGTTGGTAGACTCAAGTGCCAAAATAAGCAGAAATGATGCGCTTATTCTCTATGGGCAAGTATAGGCTGGTGTGTTTTCAATTCACCCTTTGAAAGCCTACACACAAAATTATATGGGTGTAAGCCCTGTCAGAAGCTCCTTGCAGCTGAGAGGACAGCATGGGAACTCTCTGTGCACAGGTCTGTGGAGCAGGCAGCAGTTCTCTCTAGCTGCAGCTCCCCTGCCTGGGAGAGCTCAGTTTAGACACAGGTTGGCAATGTGGCTTCTTCATTTAGGGCCTTTTCAGACACTTACCAATGAGCCTGAATCTCCACCACCCTGTAGCTTGCAATCCACATCCAAAACTGAAATACATCTAGAGTGGAGACGGTTGCCAAGGGCTCACGGGTGATGCCCAACCCCACAGAAGACCGCCAATGGCCGTGTCCCCTTCCCTTTGAGGAGGCCAGGGCCAGAGAAGTGTTCTGGAAGCCATTTCAGCCCATCCTAAGGGCCCCGTGCATCTTCCTTTACTGCATGCGTGGGAATGCAGCCACCTGTGCCCATGATGTGACAGGTCTGTTCCTGTGGTAGGAGGGTGCCTAACAGTCTCCCTTCTGACCACATTTTAATGGACAACTGGGGAGCAGCTGGGGTCTCTGAGTGTCCCAACAGGAGATAACGGGGCCTATCACCACTAAAAAAAAAAAGCAGATAACACTGCTCTAATGTAATAAGCCCTTATGCAAGCACTTTTGATGTAAGTGTTCAGACATGAAAAGGTCTTTGCCAAGGTCCCATCCTGAACCCCTTAATTAAAGGAGTAGTCCTGTTAATTTCATAAGATTACTTGCCTAAATATGTACCACTCCTGTGAAGAAAGTGGTGTATTACTCAGCCCTAAACAAATCAGGCTATGATAAACAGATTGACAAGTGAGGAGACCATTAGAAGATGAAAAAGGATCACAGAGTCTGTTTTGTTTTAAATGTTTGTTTGATTATTCTTTACACGGGTACAGAGTGGAAGACACATTTTGTTTTTATCAAAAGCAATTCAACCATTTTCTAGCCTTCACTTTAGGAGGCTAAATAAGACAACTTAGGAAATGTTTTTGATTTGCCGCTTCCTGTGGGAGAGTGGCTGCTGTAGGTTCCTGGGATGCTCTGCCTCTAGACGGTTCGTGTCCCCCAGGCACCCCAGCCTGCTTCGCTTTCCCAACAGGGTTCCTCCTGTGGTGCAGATACATCCCAGATCATCTGGAAAGCTTATGCCACTAGCCTTCTGGGAGACATCTGTGCCACTTCAGGCTAAGCTGGGTAAGCAGCAGCTAGAAAACAAAACCCACCTCCGAAGTGTTGGGTGCATTGGTGGCAACGTAAATTAAAAATCAGAGATGGTGCATGATCATTGGTCTTTAAACCATGGTTGCAGTTCCTTGAAACTTTCTGCCTACAGAGACGTTTAAAAAAAGTTCAGGCAATATTTTTTTTTCCTGCAGAATCAGCTATAGGGCCTCAACATTGAGGCAGAAATAGAGAAGTTAGAACTCAGACTAACAGCAAAGTGCCTCTGCATGTCCCTACGAACTTTGGGTTTACTTCAGCTGAATGCTAAGTCTCTGAACACTGAATTTATATATGGTCATTGATGATTGTTCATGTAAGTATTTGCCAAAAATTGAAAGATCTCCATTCAGGTCTTTAGAGCTCTAAAGACAGACAGGACCTACATCCAGATATCTTTGCCAAAAATCACGCCCTACAGAAAAAACAGTGTTATTTTTTTTTCCCCTTCCTGAAATTTTGTCTTGCAGTTCAGTAAAGAGCAGGGATGTTACTAGCTGGTGGTAGTACCTTACCTTTCCTTTGCCATTGCTAACTGCTCATAGCCTGTCACCTTCTACCAGAGTCCCGCAGTACCATATTTGAAAGTTGAAGTGTTTTTTGATGAAAGGTGCTTCAGAAACATATTTAATAGATTATTCTAATTTAGTGATAAACAGTATATCAGATAACTTGTTTCACTAAGGCATGAACCTCAGAACCAACTTAGTCAAAGATACAGGGTAAGAGTATAAGCTTTGGTTTCTAAAGAAGCTGATAAATCAAGTCCAAATTAATGAGAACAAAAGAGATGTTTATCTAATTTTCTTTCTGCACTATTTCTGTTGTCGTGGGTTAAGCAGAAGAGAGCTAATTTTTTTTCCCCTTCTCTTCATAAATAGCTAGCAAGAAGCTATATTTTGAATTCCTGCTCAGGAGAAAGCTGATACGAAGGAACGTTTATAGTTATTGCCAGGATACTTTCAAGGACAAATACATTTAGCCTCTCTCCTCTCCACAGACAGAGCGGGGGGTGGGGGGGGAGAGACAGTCCGGCTTCTAGCTTGGGATTTGCTTTTAGGTTAAGATTGAGAAGCAGACTGACCAATTATTCCATCCCATGCACGTCATACCCAGTATATAGGTGAGAACCCTTCTGGGAGATCTCTCTCTTTCACTTCCCTTGGGCTCCGGATCATCTCACTTCGGGTGCCTGCATTCGCTCTCCCAAGGCCTTCCCCACCCCCAGGGACGCCGTTAGCTCTCGGCCCGGGATGCTCGTTATCTCCGTTCCGTGAGTTTCGGGGTTCTTCCTCCCCGAGGGGATCATTTGCTGTTTTTTTCCCCTGCTTCGGTCAGCTCTCGGCCTGGGACGCTTGGGCTGTTATCTCCATTCCGTGAGTGCCTCCAGGAGCAGTGCTTCCCCCTCCTCCCCCCTTTTTTGGGAGAATTGTGAGTGCGGTTTCTGGGGATCATTAGCTGGCAACAGGCTGAGGCTTGGGGGGGGGGGCAGTATCACTGTGTATCGCCCATTCCCTCCCTCCTCTGGAGTCGTTGGCCGGGAGTGGGCTGGGCCTTTGGTCATTGGGTGGGGAGGGGCAGTATCACTGTGTATCACATTGTATATTTGTATATAGTATTATTTCTAATATTATTGTAGTTTAGTTATTAAATTGTCCTTATCTCAACCCATGAGTCCTTTTTTTTTCCTTTACCCCAAAAACTGGGATACACATTTAGCAAAAGCCGCTTGGCTAGTCAACACTAGAGGATCTGCCAATCGGGCTGGTCCTGCCCAATCAGAACCTTTTCAATTTACCTCTTTAATTCTCTCCCCTATCACTGGGTGGGGGCAGGGACTGTGTGACCGGGTGTGTGTGGTTTGGGCCCCAACCAAGGGCCAACTCCTCACATCTGTTAACTGCTGGGGCTTTGTCTCATGCACTCTCTCTGGTAGTGAATACTGTCAAGGATGCGATGATGGAGAGTGAGGAACTCTTCCACAGCATATACTAGTCGTGCTTTTTTACATATACCAGGCTGAATGTAGATTTTTAGACTATATGGGTATTTAAGGCAAAAAAAGTAAAAAGCCCTTCAAGGTAACTAAAGGATTCCTTTTTAATTATAGCTTTATTATCACAGGTTTATTAAAATAATTCTCAGCAAAATTAATTTTCTTCCAAGGAACAGAACACTGGATTAAAAGAAAAGTAATTCTGAATAATGCGCTAAGGTACCCAGTTCAATTTAATCACTAAGCATTGCATCTAACGAGTCCAGTTGTGGACCTACCACAATTAAATGCACACTATCAAGAAGGAACTAGCTATTTAGCTCTGTTAAGACACTATTTTTTTTAACCTGTTACTACCTAAAGCTGATACATAATGACATAAATATATCTGTCAGTAAAGACAGGAACTTGATATCAAAGACTGAGACATCTGTTTCACTACAAGTATCCAAACAGCAAGTAATTTGTCTTGAACAATTACAAGATAAATTTTCTTTGGTATTGGTTTACCCTAACTATTTTTTTAAAAAAACAAAACAAATAAAAAGAATGGAACAAATGCTTGAATTAATGACTCTAGCAAACTAACACTGAGGAAATCTTATTAATTTAACATTGTTGAATGTGTTGAGTGGCAAAGCAGCTTGGAAACCAGAATGAGAGAAACAGGAAATTTAAAATTGCTGTAAGCTTTAAATAAAATATAAAAACATCGCGCGCGTGTGTGTGTGTGTGTGTGTGTGTGTGTGTGATGGGGAAGGACCATTATGCGTAAGTTGTTGTTTGATATATGGCATATAATTACAGGAAGTTTGTAGAAGGCGCCATGATACCTGTCAATTATCAGCAGGCAGAAAATGCAGGTAACATACATAATTCATCAGCATACTGCCCTTTATTGTTAAGCTGATTTAGCTCCATAACATAACTGCTTATTCAAAACAAGACATTTAAATTCAAATGAAATACTGTTACCTCTTCAAAATGTGTTGTTAGATGTATATATCTGCATTGTTAAATGTTAGAAAGATTACAACTACACAAATATATATGTTGTAGTATTGTTGTATAACAAGGAAGAAAAGAGGCGTTATCAGTACCAGTCAGCCCGTATATTCTTGCATGAGAGAATTTTGGCCAATTCTGACTTTTATTAAAAAATATTTAACAATTAAAATAATTTTAATGTTCTTAATATATTATTCTGTTAGTCTCACACAAATTATTTTAACAATTGCAAATATACTTTAAAATTGATTTTAAAAGTCAGTGTACAGGCTTGATTTCTCCTGCTATAGCCTTTAATTGTGCCTGCTTGAAGTCAGATGGATCTTAATAAAAAAGCCATCTATCTACATAAGGGCTAGCAGTAAACACTGATCTGATATTGTGTGGAGGATTTTCATTTTTTTGGGGGGTTTTTTTTTTTTTTTGGAGTGCCATCACTTAAAAGAAAAATAAGTAAAAAGCCAACATGTACCAAGATTTAAAAAGCCTAAAAGAAATATGGAGGTTCTGGAAATTGTTCGTGGTAATACCACTGCTTGGGCATGAAGAGGCAGAAAACTGTTCAGTGTTTGGAGGGAGACAGATCTGAGATACAACAGAAATTTGGGTACAGTACAAAAAACATAAAGAGGAAAGAAATTATCTGCTTTGTTTACTATTTCAGAATACGAGGAGAAGACAAATTGTGAAATTAAAGGGATACCAAATGGAAAACTCATCAAGAGATGCCTTCTACATAAAACAAAGTCCTTTGCAGTTGGAGTTCACTCCCACAAGGTGAGTGGGAGCAAAATGCTATTTTGCGTAAGCAGGATTTCTACAAAATTTGAACTTGCGTGAGTGATGAGTGTATTCACACCCATATATAAAGGAACATGTGGCTGTCCTCATTGTGTATGAAGGTCCATGCTACTGTACCAAAGCTGCCGCTGTCTGATGGACGCATTTCCCTTATGAGGAGGTTGTCTGCATTTGCCTGTGCTGGGTCTGATTCTGTGTAGGTACATGTACTGTGCACCGAGAACACACTACATCGTCTGTTACTACTAAATAAGCATAAAAACCTTCCAAGAGGCAAATTCTTTTTATTTAGGAAATTATTTTCCTAGCAAGAATGACAAAACCTAGTAAATCAGATGACATGCAGAGACACAAGACATAGAAGTGATCTGAAAAGGAGAATGTAGATAAATGGTCAAGAGATCTGTCCTCTCCTCCCGGGCTTCAGTTAACCAAAGACCCTCGCCAGCAGCTTGGCCTTGGCCTGTAACCCTTTCCAAGCCTCTGCATTCCCTTTAACTGGCCTAAATGAGGCCTTGAACAACAATGAAGTCTCTCACAGATGAAGGGGAATACCAAATAGTAAAACATCTTGGGTTAAGTTTTCCAGAGACTGTTGATGTTAACAGCAAAATGAGAAGCAATTAATGACACCCCACTTTATGAAGTTTAAAAGAAGGCAGGGCAGGCTGCAAAACTACCTCTATGGGAGGAGCTGAGGCAGACTACCTTCCCCGCCTCTGAAGATTTCCCTGAAGCCCAAGAACTCTCCTGCCCAGCTGCCACAGTGTTTATCTTTGCTGTGTGGGTTCTGGAGCCAACTGATAACTCTGTGTCGTGGTGGTCCATAAAACCACAGGTACTGTTTCCTAAACACCTGGTGGGCTGAGGCAGGGAACTGGGAGGGTTTCACTTACCACTTAGGGTCATGGGCAAGAGACCGACATGACTCGTGGAGAACAGTAGAACAGCTGAATTTACTATTTACAACAAGAAGCAGGGTATTGAAAGAGAGAAACTGCATCTTACACAAAAGCACTTCTCCACCCCTCCCTTCGTCCCAAGGCCCAAAGGCTTTGTTCCGTACCTCTTCCTCCCCTGGCGGCACATGGGGGGAAGTGGGGGAAGGTTGCAGTCAGTCCGAGCCACTCCTTTTCTCATCACTGTCTCTCTCACCTGCCACGTGGCGTTCTTCCAATGGGGCTTCAGTCCCCCGGCGACTCCCCCAACTCCAGCGTGGGGCTTCTAGTTCCAGCGTGGGGTCCTCCACGGCTGCTTTTCTTCACCACGTGGCAAGGGAAAATGGCGGAGAAGCTCACTCTCTCTCTCTCTCCCGCTGACCGGAGTGCTGTGCAGTTCCATTATCTCTCTCAAGTCCCGCTCCTCTTCTCCACCATCGGAGGTCTTCATCATCTCCCAGGAAGAAGGACTCCCGGATGAGCCATGGCGGGGGCTGGGCTACAGCATCTTGTTCGCAGAAACCCAGCAGGCTCCCGGAGCCGCACCACTCCCGCAGCCACGCCGCGTGGCGCTTCTCCCGACCACGCCGGAAAATGGGGGGGAGTGAGTCCTTCCCCAATATGTTATTTGCAGAGGCGCGATTGGCTAATCCTGCCTTGGGGCCTGGCTTGGGGTGGGTCCATCCTGAGCGGGACCTTCCTGAGCGGGACCCCTGAGCCAACACCTTAACCCCTTCTTCGCTGCCAGAAAACCCATAACACTCAGTAGCTGGGGTATCTTTTGGCTAGACCAGAAGAGAAGTTGCAGGTACTGCATCTCATTCTAGATTTTATCATCCAAACTCATCTCTAACATAAGATGCTGTCTATTTGTTCTAGAAAATGCAAAATTGAACATCCATAGTTAAGATCAAGTTTTGGATATGGCACTTTGGTTAGCTGCAAATAAATTTAAATCAATTTGTCAGCATGTAAAACAATAAAAACTTTTGCCATATTTGTGTCCAACACATAACACACACAATTTATCTATCCATAGTAGCATTGCAAAAATAAAGCAGCATGTTTTGAAGCTCACGCACAATAGTAATTTGTCTTAGGCAGGTAATGCTGCACTCAAACATACATGCTGCATAAACTAAATATTTACTGTACTCACAGATTATCTGTATACTCTAAATGTAAAAATGACTGTACTACTATTTCCCCTGAGTACCCATGAAATAGTGCCAAAGGGCAGAACATTACCACGCTAGTTCAACCACACCTTGGGCTTCCTGCAGGCTCACTGAGACAATGATCTCCACACATATATTTGTCTTTGTTGCCCTTTTTCTCACCGTTGGTGATTACTTCACGCACAGGACCACTATGTGGGAACAAGATGGCAGGAAGATGAGAAATGTAAGAGCTGGAAAGCAGCTGCAGTTAGGGATGGGCAGAGGATGTCCCTCTGCAGTAAGCTGGAGTCACTCAACTATGTGGACAGTGGTCACACAGCAGTGAGGGTAAAGATACTGGGAGGCCAAGAAAAGGAAAAAAAGAGAAGTTTGGGGAGGCTCTTGCTTAAGTTTTGCCACCAACCTATAGACAATGATTCTTTGGCTGTACTTGATGGTGTTTTATTTACCCAATGGTCATCTGGGTAATTTTTGTCATGCTTCTGTTTGCACCTTCAAAAGCGTTCTGAAGGACGAATGTGTTCCTTTCGCATGCACTAGGCTCTGCTGGGTGATGCAGCTACACTACTGTCCAAAGCAACTAACTCGGGATGCCCTTAAGAAGTCCCATGACTGTAGCAGAACCTGACACATATTGCTAAAATATCTCTCCCAATTTGGGATTGTATACACCTAGTTTCTTTAGATTGGTAGTTCATAACTCATTCTTGTTTACATATTTCTAAGAAAACTTGACAATGGAGGAAAAAGCAAAAATACTTCCCCTGCACTGCCCTCAACACCACCACCATAACTGGAGGGTTTAGGTCTTAGTAGTAGCTAAAGTATGTAGTAGGATATTAAGCAAAGGAGATGATGCAGAGGAAACACGAAACAAACAGCCCTAGAGATGTAAAAGGTGACCTTCGGGTAGCAGGAAAAAAAGTTAATCTCCTAAAATCCAGCATTCTGTCATTTATCAATGCTTCTACTCACGCATACCCGGAAACGCTATGTGAAGTATTTGCAAGATGTAAAGGCAGTCAGACAAGTGATTTCTGAGGAACAAGCTGGAATAAAGTTTATTCTTTTTCTTGCTGATCTATTAAGGATGGTTTCTGAGCATGGACAGAAACTTCTGTCCTTCACTAAAAGTGCCCCCGCTGGATAGCAGTCATAGAGTATGCCTGAGCCAGGACTGAACATGATTTATAGAGAATGTGGTGTTTAAGCTATGCCCCGTTGTTACTAAAAACAAGAGCACAATTGTATAGAGATTTTAAAGTAACAGAGGAAATTTGATGATTAATGGCATAAATAGTTCTTTACAGGCAAAATTTCGTAACATACTCTAGTCATACAAAAATTATGATTTATTCGGTGTGGACAGTTAAATCAAGAACTGCAAATAAGACACATTTTCTTCAAGCACATAGTGATAGGCACTTTATTTTCAGTATCTAGAATAAGTCAGAGAACATGTTTTCAATTAAACACTTTACAAATTCTTACTACATTCTTGATATAAATCATTGATATCGGTGCAATCTCATATTCTTTACACGTTCAAATTGATACCAAACATCAAGTAATGTTCACATAGCTTGAAGATTAATATAGAAATCAAAACTAAAACACATTGAAGTGACAAACCTAAGTGACTGCTCTAAAATATTGCATATGTTTAATATATATAATATTCATGGTCAGTATAAACATATGATTAGGTTCTAGCAGGCA
Source organism: Syrrhaptes paradoxus (assembly GCA_013400615.1). Classification (NCBI taxonomy): domain Eukaryota; kingdom Metazoa; phylum Chordata; class Aves; order Pterocliformes; family Pteroclidae; genus Syrrhaptes; species Syrrhaptes paradoxus. Next base: position 49,109 of record VZTO01027909.1, on the reverse strand, counting down.
GGATAAAAGACTTTGATTCTCCAGTATGCAGTGGTCTGCTGGCAGCTGAGTAACAGGTATTAAGATAGCTATACTTAGACACATACTAGGCACTTACAATTTTTCAGATTAGTTAACGTAGCAGCTGCTTTTTATTAGAGCATTTTCAGATTCAGAACCTCAGATGGCATAAATTATCAAATCCATTGAAGTCGACTGGAACTATGATAATTTACACCAGATGAGAATCTCAACTATCATTGAAGATACAGCCTCACTACAGGGATCTTAAATGAGAAATACTGCCTAGTGGATATAGCAAAAAGTCTGGAAAATAATTTCATCTGATTGTGTCTGTCAGCCCATATGTTAAAAGCAAGGTGTCACAGTCTGGAGAATGCCTGCCAGTTTGTGGATATGATTTCATTGTAATTTAAAGTACAGATTAGACTCACCACTTTGTAGCAGAAACAAGATTATATCTATGAAGCTGAAGCAGCCTTCAAGAGTACCTCAGCCAGGAATACTTTCAGCTTGGAAGAGCAATTAGATTGCTGCTATACACAACTGGCTACCATCACAGTACACTGACATAATCCTGGTGCATATCCCAGGAAAACCTCATCAGAAGTCTGAAAGACTTGGACTCTTTCAGAAGAGAAACCCCCTTCAATGCAAACACAGAAAGCAAAACTGGAGAAAGGAGTATGGAGAAGGTTTTGCCTGCTTTCCCCACATCCACAGACCAAAATTTGTTTCTTCAACCAGAAAAAGGGAAATGATGGTCAAATGTAGTTGTGCATAGACCAGCAAGTGCTGTGCTGCTTTGCAAGGTCTCTCCTTGTGGCTTTGTTGCAGCACAAAAAACCAGCATCTGAGACACAAGACGCCAGTAGAAGGCAAAAATCAACTGTGGAGTCATGTGGTACTAAGCCATCGTCTCATGACCGTTGTACTTTGGAGCCTCCCATCTCAGTGAGAGTTGCCAGGCAAAGCCTTTACCATGGAGGGGATACACAAAGATCCAAAGTTAAAGATGATTCTTAAACACACTCAATCCAAAACTGGAGCTCCCAAAGCATGGAAACATAGGACCACCCAACCGAGAGGTTCAGGAGTATGACATAAGACCTACTTAGAAATTTGATGCTTTGCTTAACTGCAGATTTCCAGAGTAGTTAAGTATAAACAAACAGCTAACTGATGCAAAGACAGATGAGGAAGGAGTGACACACCACATGTACGCCTTGATGAGTGGTGACTAGTGAAACTACAAAGAACATGCAAGGCAGTCTGATGAGACCATAAAAGAGAAAAACCACCCCTAAAAGAGAAAAAAGAATCTCCTCAGTAGTAAAATAGTGTTTGGGAGCTTAGTGAGAAATTGGCTTCACCTTAAGAGACTAAGCCCTGGAGCTACCAATAACCAAGGGCCGCAATTAGTGCAACTCCCTTGTGGTCAGTGTTGCAATGACAAGGTGACCAGTGCTTCCTACTACTGACATTATTGTGTCTCTTCCTTCTCTGGATTTCTTGAGATCATGCAATTTATTAGCTCCTTCAACATGGGACAGGAAAACACAGGGCCCTTTGTGATGTCTTTCTTTTAACACACCCCTTCCTTATTAGTATCGAAGTAATTAATGAAGTTGGGAGATTTGTACAGGATACAAAGGCCAACTTCACACCAAAATGCTGTCAAGAAGTATTGCTATCAAGTATAAGGTTTCAGCTTGGAGAAAGCTTAACAGAAAAAAATTGAAATGATCAGTCATAAATGAAAAATGAGGGGTAATAGAGACAGAAATATCCAATTCTTGTTAGGGACTAGTTGGAATGCAGATCTCATTGCAACATGCTCCTCAACTTACTTTAAACTTCTTACGCCATTATACTCTGTTTTCAAGTTCTTGTCCCTGCACAGAGGTCCCTTTTGTGTAAGGTGTTCATATTCAGGTTGAGTTCAGAGAGGCTTCACAGCCATCAGAAACAAGACATGGTCCTTCTGCCAATGTGGTTTTGCCCCAAGCTGCAAGAAGTAGCCATTTTAAGGGATATGTGCCTTTTTTATTACTTGCAGAAAGGAAGTTTTCAGACAAGCAAGGATATAATTTTAGTTTTCTATGCACAGAGAGAATTTGTTTGCTGTAAATAATGATAAGCTAATGTTACTAATTATTTCTGCACTTTTTATTTGAAGGACTAAATATCACTTTACAAACAAGAGCCCAAACACAAGTTCCAAGTTTTGGACAAGCTGAAAAACCAAGTGTCAATATGGACATACGCTTCATGCGTTTAAAATCATACAGACATAAAAGAATTAATACATGAGTGAAGACTGTCAACCCAAACAAGTATTTCACCTTCTGTATACAACCACAAGCTTATATAGTGGTACACAATCACCACATACACTGTTAACTCACAAGACTTACTCATAAAATGAAATAAACATGAAAAAAGTGTGCTAAAATTCCATGTGTGGCTGGCTGTCTTGTGTGTACATCTTTAGAACAAGCTTTTACGTAGTCTGGATTCCTTGCCACACTACATCATTTACAGATGATTGTGCCTTTTTTAAACTGCTGCAACTGCACTGAAGTTCCAGTACAAATGTTGGCTTCTGTAGGCAAAAAACTGGATCATGACATAAGACTATAGCTGAGCTGAAGGAAGAAGCAAAACCACTCTGGTCCCCATCAGAGATAAGGCTAGAACATCCATTGTGACCATCCAGGCTTATCTGTCTTGTAACAGAAGTTCCTGAACTTTCCTGAACTACTGCAGAGTTCAGCTTTTAAGAAAGATATATCTCCTGAGGTTGAAACTAGAGATGGAAAGCCCACTATAATTTTCATTAAACTGTTCCAATGCTTATTTGCTCATTATTTAGGAAAAACTGTACCACTAGTCTGATTTTGTTCAGCTTCAACATCCAGCAATCAGATCCTGTTATTTTTTTGTCAACTAGATGGAAAGGACAGGTATTAAGTTTCTATTTCATTGCAGATACTTTGGGACTGCAGACAATACACTTTTCTGTTTGATAAACCAAACAGAAAAACTTCCTTTTATCATGCCACATGAATTAATGATTTTTCTGGCTCTTCTCTCAACCTTTTCTGTCTACCAAGTCTTCTTGGATCGTAAACTGGGCAAAGCAAATTCCAACAAAATTGTTTCAGTGCCAAACATATAATTAGTATTGTCTTTGTAGTCCCTAGAGATTTTTTTTTGTATAGCCAAGAATTATGTTTTGACAAAAGCACTGTATTTAAGAGTTCATTCATTGTTACCTTCCTTGACAAATCTCCCTGCACCTCTTCCTTCCTCCTCCAAATCCCCAAATAAAAGCTCGTTAACAGAAGAAAAATTCCAACCAGCATTTTCAGTTTTTCTTAAGTCCAGCAAAAAACAAATTTATGAAGATGAAACAAGCAACAGTTTTCCCATGATGTGACTGATGATTAGCCTACAGGAATTATCTGCAGACAGGGTTTTATTCCCTTATTTGCAACAGCTGTACCAAAACATGTGAAAAGGCTAAGCAAGACAGAGAAAGGGTATCAGAAATAGTGACACATCTATGGTGTAAGAGATGTTTAAAAAGACTGGCTCAAGCCTCAAAAGTAGAATTAATCTATAGGAGTGGGATGTTTTAGCGTTACCCTCAGATGCCAAAATAAAGTTGCGTAAGCATGTAACATAACTGAACATCAGCTTTAGAGATGATCAGAGTCATGAAACACAAGGAAACCCAGGAAAACAAACTGGAAGCTTACACTCCCCTAAAAAAAAGGACTGCATTTGCCAGGGAATTTTATTTTCACAACACCTTGCACAGGTGTTCTACTTACTTTTAATGGCTCTGAATTTGGATGTCTTCTCTGTTCTTGAGCTCTGGTATTTAGTGGGCAGACCACTTGTACAGGTAAAAAGGACAGTCTGCTTTCACCATTCACAGATGTATTACTTAATAGTTATCAACAAAACACTTCTCTGCTTGCTTCCAACTTTATTAAATAAAGTGATCTGGACTGCATCAATTACTTATCTTTGTTGCTTAGTACATCCCTAATCTTTTGGGTCATCTATAAAACTCATTAATAACTTTGTACAATCTTTGATGTAATTTAAAACAAACATTAAATAATACACAGCCAAAGCAACTCCTAAAATAATGCCAATGTGAATATACTTGCTCAGTTAAAATCCTCCATTTACTATGTTGATTTTGGCTGTCAGCAAAGCAATATTCTATGAATTAACAGGTCACATTGATTAAATTAGCATGACATATAAAAAGTGCCATGCAGTGGTAAGTCAAATGTTTGGAAGAAGTCAAAATATTACATAAACACTACTGTTATGTAAACACCATGTTTTTATCAGGTGTGTTGTTTAATAAAACTGCAGTCAGATCTGCTTTTCATATACTCATATTGACCAACATTAGTTCTACTGATTTCCTTTAACAGCTTACCTATCAATTATACATTTTTTGCCTACATGGATGCAAGCCAATAATCACCTGGATTGTCCTATTTACCGTTTTTTTTTTTTTTTTCTTCCACTATTTTTTGTTTCATC